>JAMZAV010002818.1:0-171947 GCA_024449915.1 Sweltsa coloradensis | reverse complement strand
TCCCCTTATTTTTTTTTAATTTTTTTTTTTTTTTTTCGGAACGGGCTTGAATTTTTTGTTGGTATTATCGATATTATCGATTCGATAATGACAGTACCATGTTGATAATCGATAATGAAAAAAAGTATTGATGTGCATCCCTATATACCCTATATATTTAAGAAGGCTTTCATGTCGAATGTTGTATTAGAATTTCGAAAACTTCTTGGGTGTAGACCACATACATAAAAACTAGATTCTAATTAAAATAAAGAGTATTTTGTATGTGTTTGTGGAGAATGCACCCCACTTTTTCAAAAATTGTTATTTATCTAAACATAAAATATTCTCCTTATTTCAATTATTTATAATCTAGTTTTTATAAATGTGGTCTACACTAGGGGTGGCGGGTGACGTTAGACTCGTGACTTTCCTCGTGGTTTTGCGTGAACGTGAATAGGTACCGTGAATTTATGTGATACTATAACAATCACGCGTGGATCGTGGACACGCATGACACTAAATGCTCCAGCGCGGAATAAGTCCTTGTCATCTTTAAGGCCAGGCTACTCTCCTCTTAGCTTGCCTCGAGTCGCACCCTGCCCTAAAACTCAGCCATGAATACGTGGATGAGAGAGTAATAAACCAACAATCTCTTGAATTTATTTTCTTCCAATCACTTGCTCTCTCGAGAAGAGCAAGTGACGACAGGATGTCTATGCCATCTGACAATGCGAACATGACCAGGTTGGTGGCGATCGGATTAGAAGGGTGCGTGCTAAATGCTCCTTAAAATACCCACAATTGAGTAATCCTGCGTGCACGTGATTGCTTGATAACGCGAGTAGTTGTGCGTAAGTGTGCGTGAGATAGCTACTTGGCGTGAGTTAAATAACAATTGTAGAAGGACGAAACGCGTCGTGGATTAAGGTAACAACTTTAAATTAGCTGCAGTTGTCATCAGCAGGTGAAAAGTTTTGTCGCCCCCAGCCCTTCAGGCTGGGATTTATGTTCTCTTTGCTTTCCCAACCTGTCAACCCTTCTCCAATCTAAATAACAATTATGTTATTCGTGCATGACTGTGCGTGAACAGAAAAGGAGTTTAAGTGAGGTTACGTGACGTGAGTGAAAAATTGATCACATGACCACCTCTAGTCTACACCCAAGAATGTTTTCTAATGTACATATACATATCATTTCGTATTTTCGTGGTCATATGGAAACATATTTTTTCCAATGAGGTTGTTTGCCGCAAATAACTTATTAAAGAAGGATGCAAGAGGAGGAGACTTCCCCTTCCCTTCCTGATGTTTTGGGAAAGTCTCTTTTTCCATCGATGTGTAACCTTGAGCTCGGACAATCGCGAGTGAAAAAAGACCCATTGAAAAATAATATGTTTATATAACTAGGTTTATAATAGTATTAATAATAGCCACAAACTAAACTTTCTCAAAACTCTTCTTTGGGTTTTGTGTGTGTATAATTTTAATAGTTATAGCTATTGTCAAAATTTATTTGCTTCTTTTCAATTGATTTATGTATTCACCTTAAAGTGAGCACTTTGGCAAAAAAATAAAAAAAAAAGCTGCCTCGAAGCTTAGGAAACATCGGCTAAAACATTTTACTACAACCCATCACTTAACACCACCTGTACTTTGAATAAATAAAAACATCTCTCGATTTTGAGGCGTAACATTTTAGCAAAGGTATTAGGTAGTGAATGTATCTTTTAAAAATGAATGTTAATATTGTGCCTAATTATCTTTAAATCATAAAAGTGTGGAGGTGATGTTGATGTTGATACTTTTGGGAAAAGTAAAGACAATAATACTAGTATCAAAATTTATTCTTGAGTCAGGTGGCTTTACAACCAAGTACGTCGATTTCTTCAGTCAGACGCATGAAAATGTTTATTTTTAATTTAGCAAAATAAGGTGATTATTTTGATTTTATATTGTAAAGTGAAAGATTTGTACAGCAAAATGTGAAGTTTTATTTTGCTATCGGATCACCTGTAAGTGCTAGCGTTTATCTGCAGCTTCCCGAGGCGGAAAGTCATGGTTCTCACCATATGGTGTTTATATCATGTTTATATTTGTTTGATTTAGGATGAGCTCCCTTGTATGATCTTGGTTGCCCACCAGGCCAATAGAAGGTCCAGCCTACAGGTAAACTGACGTTGGTTATTTGAGGGAAAAAGTAAGAGGCAATCTGCTAGCTTAACTTATCTACCGCCAGTAAGAACGACATCGGGCGCTGCACTAAGTATCTGTTTGCTAGAAATTATTCGTTTTGATTTATGTGCGTAAGCCTAGTCTAAATTTCCCCTGTGTGCATATCATCTGCCACAAGATCGCATTTAAACTTTTGTACGCGGAAATGGGGGAGTATACGGTTTATGGTGCGTTTATGATCAGCTAAGGTTTTACTAAGGAAGGCATTCTAATATCGCAGGAGGCGCACGCATATGACCTATCGGTTGATGCGCCCTTAAACCGCTTTATTTATAAAACTTGTTTACTAGTAGCAGACGGGTTATTGGCTGGAATGTTGTGATTATAGTGGGGTCTATAAGCTCCAATATATATAACAATCGTGCAAATCGTGAAGAAAGCATGAAAATTTGTGAATTTACTAATATGACCACAAGGAATCCAAAAATCGATGGCCCCAAGTTGAGTTCCTGTAACTTTCTTATTAATTGAATTAATAAAATTAATTGATAATAACCAACAAAATTTTTTAAAGGAGACAAACACAGTCGACATGGTATCAAATGAAAGCTTCTTTTACGGAAAATGAACAAATGAAAAAATATTTAAAAATTTATTAATTAATCATCTAATTAATTGAATTTTAGTAATATTTTACCACTTTCGATTTATGTATAATTAGTACACCTAAAAATTCTACCGATTGTCATACAATTTCACCCCTTTACTAACATAATGCCAATAAATCCAAATTTTGATGGCCCCAAACAAAATTCCTTCAACTCTCAGATTAATGAATTAATGAAATTAATAATTAGATTAATACCAGTTAAATGTTTGACATTCACAAACCACAGTCAACTGATGTACCAAATAATAACAAAACAAGCATAATAAAAGAGAAAAAAGATGGCCCCAAGGTCGGGTTCTTATCACTTTCCCATTAATTAAATTAATTCAATTAACGGCAATTAATCACAAAAATTACAAAATTAATGTACAAAATAAACACAGCATAGTCAACTTGGGTATCAAATGAAAGCTTATTTCACGAGAAAATAATGTGTGAAAAAATATTTTTCATTTATTAATTAATCATCCAATTAATTACATTTTAGTAAAATTATACCACTTTTGACATTTATATAGTTATGTATTTCAAAAACTTTACCGATTGTCATAAAATTTCACCACTTTAATAACATAATGCCAATTAATCCAAATTTTGATGGCCCCAAACGAAATTCCTGCAACTCCCAGATTAATGGATTAATGAAATTGAGAATGAGCTAGATACCCTTAAAATTGTCTTAACATTCAATTATGCGCTACGATTGACAATTGTAGTATTAAAAACAATATGATCACAATAAACCTGAATAATTAAAATGTGAAAAAATATATTAAGTTAATTGATTAATCATCTAATTAATTACAATCTAGTAAAATTTTATCACTTTGGTTGTGTATAGGTATCAAAAACTCTACCGATTGTCATACTTACACGATGTCAATAAAATAAAATAAAATAATAATGGCACCAAACGAAATTCTTGTAACTACATTTATTAAATAAATGAAATTAAGAATTAGCTAGTTCCACGTGCCACAGTCAACTGGTGTATTAAATAATAGACCAATTGTATGGTAATTAAGAACATTGACAGAATTTTATGAAGGCATTTGTTTATTAATATGCTATCCGTTAATTACATTAAATTAAAGTGTAATTAATTGTGTAATGTTCTTAATTACCATACAATTGGCTATTATTTAATACACCAGTTGACTGTGGCACGTGAACAAGCTAATTCTTAGTTTCATTTATTTAATAAAATGTAAGTTACAAGAATTTCGTTTGGTGCAATAATTATTTTATTTTATTTTATTGACATCGTGTAAGTAAAGTGGTAAGATTTTATGACAATCGGTAGAGTTTTTGATACCTATACATAACCAAAGTGGTAAAATTTTACTAGATTGTAATTAATTAGATGATTAATCAATTAACTTAATATATTTTTTCACATTTTAATTATTCATAAAAAAAGCTTTCATTTGGTACCCAAGTCGACTATGTTGTGATCATTTACACATTTGATTGAAATAAATATAATTAATTCCATTAATTCAATTAATAATAATTTAGTGGAATTCAGTTTGGACCCATCATTATTTAGGTTTGTTGTGGTCATATTGTTTTTAATAATACAATTGTCAATCGTAGCGCATAATTGAATGTTAAGACAATTTTAAGGGTATCTAGCTCATTCTCAATTTCATTAATCCATTAATCTGGGAGTTGCGAGGAATTTCGTTTGGGGCCATCAAAATTTGGATTAATTGGCATTCATGTTATTAAAGTGGTGAAATTTTATGACAATCGGTAAAGTTTTTGAAATACATAACTATATAAAAGTCAAAAGTGGTATAATTTTACTAAAATGTAATTAATTGGATGATAATTAATAAATGAAAAATATTTTTTCACACATTATTTACTCGTGAAATAAGCTTTCGTTTGATACCCAAGTCGACTATGCTGTGTTTATTTTGTACATTAATTTTGTAATTTTGTGATTAATTGCCGTTAATTGAATTAATTTAATTAATGGGAAAGTGATAAGAACCCGACCTTGGGGCCATCTTTTTTCTCTTTTATTATGCTTGTTTTGTTATTATTTGGTACATCAGTTGACTGTGGTTTGTGAATGTCAAACATTTAACTGGTATTAATCTAATTATTAATTTCATAATTCATTAATCTGAGAGTTGAAGGAATTTTGTTTAGGGCATCAAAATTTGGATTATTGGCATTATGTTAGTAAAGGGGTGAAATTGTATGACAATCGGTAGAATTTTAGGTGTACATAATTATACATAAATCGAAAGTGGTAAAATATTACTAAAATTCAATTAATTAGATGATTAATTAATAAATTTTTAAATATTTTTTCATTTGTTCATTCTCCGTAAAATAAGCTTTCATTTGATACCAATGTCGACTTTTGTCATTTAATCAATTAATTTTATTAATTCAATTAATAAGAAAGTTACAGGAACTCAACTTGGGGCCATCGATTTTTGGATTCCTTGTGGTCATATTAGTAAATTCACAAACTTTCTTCACGATTTGCACGATTGTTAGGCTTATAGACCCCACTATTATAGTCAGGAGGTTTTTGCATTAATGTTTATATTTTGCTTTTTTTTGTCAGTAAAACAACTTTGATTTTTGCTGTTGTTTTGTGATCATTCAAATATAATAAAGTTAGGATGCGGAATTATAGGAGTAAGATTACTAATGGAAATTATTATTGTAAATAAAATCCCAAAATTAGGCGCATCTAAAAGTTGGGTTTTGGGAGGTGACCCCACAGGACGTATGCATTCATTTTGACTGGCAACATCTAAATAAATTTGGGATTTTTCCTGGGTCACATGCACCAGAATTTTATAAAACAACCATTGTCCGTAGGAAGACCTGCTTGTACCACAGCCTTTCTTGTTATCCTGTAGTTATGCTGCTGTATTTTAGTCTTTGTTGTGTGTGCTAGTGAAATGGCATTGTTTTTATAAAGATAACTGAATGCCCTGAATAGAAATATTACGTTTTTAATGAATATAAGATATAGAGTTGCCAAAATGTCCTGTATTACCCGGGAAAATCCCACATCCCGTATTATTTATCCCATTGATCAGCATATTATCAGGTATTTAAAATAAAATAATCAAAGTTTTAATTGTGCAAACTAAATTTAACTGTTAGAAAAATAGTTTCTTGTTTTAAAACCGGAAAACCCGGGATTGTCCCGGTTTGTCATGCTTTCGGGACACCTTTTTCACACAAATTTACAATATTCACAAAAATTAAAATCTCTTTTCAGTGAAAAAAAATTACTTTTAAAAAAATATAATAATAATAAAGAAAAATAAAAAAAGTAATTTTCATTATTCATTGAGCGCAAAATGCCGTTGTCTTTGAAAAGTAACCGCTCGCGCAGCAACATGAGGCGCGACCACGCGTTCCACTCTCGAGTCGCAACCTTGGGGACAGCTCTGGGAGGAAGAGGCTCCCCTACTGTGTGGTGCACGGGGGGTTGTATAATTGTCAGCAAGTACTAAAATAGTCGTCAGTCTGGCTCAGATGAGTACTGTTTGGTTCTGTCTTGTCACTTGTCAGTGATATGTGCGTAGTAGGCCTAATTATGCCAAAACATTACATACATACAGACATACCTACATTCCAAGAATCGTTTTTGGGCCCAAAAAACCGAAAACGATTATGATATTCTATTTTATTATCCTCCATATTTATCCCGTTCTAAGCAACCAAAAGTGACTAAATACCTTGAAAAAAAATTTGAAAAAATAACGCTCTTCGCCGGTATGGTGTCTTGTATTTGTTTTGTCCCGGATTTTAAATTTTCAGGAATGTGGTCAACCTACTCAAATAGCTAGTCCGAAATGTTTTTGCCCCCCACCGGTTGGGGCTCCGCTCCAAACCCTGTCCCTGGCTCCATCATTGTGTCTCCTGTATTGCAAATTATAAAATCTGGCAACCCTAATAAGTAATAAGATACAGTAGTAAATGTCCCATTTTTTTAAAAAGGCTTATTATCCTGCATAATAACCATTATTTTTTTATTATGTATTAAAGCGTTGTGTGGTTGTATTTATTGGGCTTATTTGTAAATCAGTGTCAGTAGTTTAAACAAGTAAGTAAAGATGTTTGTTAAAACCGTTAACCAACATAATTTTTATTTAAAAAAAAATTTAAAAATAATAAATTTGTGTTAAGAGTCAACCAACTCACACTCATTCATATTCATAACTGATTTTTAGTTGCAGACTTATATTTTTAAGCGAACCAAGTCAACCCAGTTGGCGCCGACACAGTTACTTCTTCAAATAGAAAACACTAATCCAACGTTCTTTAACACTAGATCAATTCATGTGCAAGTTCTGAAAGTGAGCTAAATAAGTTTCTGTCTATAATTTATTTATTTGTGGCCACATTACAACAGACAAAATATCCCACAAGTGCAATTTACCAAACCATAACAATACAATACATAATGCAAAAAATACAAAAAATACATATGAAATTAGTTACATAAAGATAACTAGGTAAACTCCAAAGACGTTGTTGGACGAGTGAGCGAGTATCAGGGTACATTTGCATTTTATTTTTATTTTAGCAAATAATTTCAAACCGTCAAGAGTGGCCATTAACCCGCGTTAGCACTGCAGCCAGCTCTGAGTCATCAAGTCGAGACTTGTCTAGCTGCTACCATTGCGTTCCCTATATCGCTATGCACTAGGACGCGGGCGACACCAAAACTTATCACATTGCCAACACCAAAGTATTAAAACTACCAAGATTCCAAAATATGTTTAAGAAAGGTCCACTCATGAACCCCATTTCGCCTCTATATGTTCTGCATCCGTCTTTTATGCTCCTCAAATCAAATCCAATTTAGTAAAGCAGTAAAGCTCTGTAAAATTAAATTTTTGCAGTAATTTGTTTTTTGCAAGTTGGCAGGGCACGATAACATTTTGAAATTTTTGTCAGTTGTCAACATTCATGGTGGTAACATGGGAGAAAAGGTATTTTTTCCAAAGCTAACTTTAAGTTAAAAAAATATAGTCGTAATTTGTTTAATATTAATTTTAGTAGGTTGGATTCGTGCAAATCCATG
The DNA here is from genome assembly GCA_024449915.1 of Sweltsa coloradensis. Lineage (NCBI taxonomy): Eukaryota > Metazoa > Arthropoda > Insecta > Plecoptera > Chloroperlidae > Sweltsa > Sweltsa coloradensis. Next base: position 164,053 of record JAMZAV010002818.1, on the reverse strand, counting down.
TTTACAGCACTCTTATCTGTTGGTCCTTGACGTTGGTGTGAAATTTCGTCAAAATCGGACGAGTAGTTTGGCCCCTGCGCCTCGAACACACAGACATACATACATTACGAAGTGCCGAAAACTTGCCATAGAGACTTCGTTCGCTCCGCTCACTCGTCCAAAAATTGTATAAACATGAATGTATGTGTGTGGTGTTATATGTACATATACTGTAAATATAAATTGTGTGTGTGCACGAGCGACTGAAGACGTTAGTGATGTTGATTATGTTATTTACACAATAAGAAACATGAGAGAGAACAGATAGCAGATCGTAAAGCGTATGCTAACGTCTCGCTACAAGTCGAGCACCGATTAATAAACGATCTACAATATCTCGGCAATGAGTTCAGTGAGGTGACCTTTTTAATAGATAATTAATAAGGGTTGTGGAATAACCAATGTTATATAATTTTTTTAGTGTACTGCAGCTAATTTGGTGTTTAAAAGTGTGTTTTTTGCGCCCTTAGGATAGGAAATACCTTATATTTCTATCGTAAATATCTCAAAAAGTAATTACGTAACATGTGTTTTTTATTATTTTATTATTGTTAAGTACACTTCCAAGAATAATATATGTGAATTTGTGATCAATTTCATTATTGATGGAGAGACTTTAAAGATACATTTTTTAACATTTTTCTAGAAATAACAAATTTTGTCGAGCGTGGAATTTTAAACGATTCAAGGTTACTCGGCCGCGCAACAATATATTTACTTTGGGCGAGCGTAGCCCGCACTAGTTTTATCTGCAGTCCTGAAAACCTTGAAGATTGTCGATTGCTTTTTTCCCAAATCTACCAAGAAGAAACCTAGAGGGATTTAAGAAAGTTCGTGTTATTTGTGTTGGGTTGTTTGTCCTATGTGTGTACACTAGCACTCACCGTTCTTGTTTGTTGTTGTTTATGTTGTTGGTGTTGTTACTTGTGTCAATGTAAAATGTAAGCAATAGGAGAATAGAGATCTTGGGAGTTATAGTTATAAAGAAATAATTCCAGCGAATACCTCCCTTCGACAGCCGAGTTTGGTTAGTAGTGGTGGTGGTGGGATCCTACTCAATAATTCTTGGAATCTAGGTGTATTTTGTTGTCATGAAATTTATGTTACCGACATGAAAAGTCATGAAAGGGTTAAACGGAATACTTAATACTACTATTATGCTGGATCTATAAACTTTAAATGCATCAATGAGTCACAATGACGATACGAATGGTTGATGCAAATAAACTACAAACCATTTTCTCTGTAGGCCTTAATCGTCTTCCATGTTTCATACATTGACGCTGGAGGCAGTATCTATCCCCCCCAAATAGAAAATTTTGTAAAAAAACGGCAGTCAAGCTCTCCTTCAAAAGTCTTCAGTTGTGAATGCTGTGAGATATAGAAGTTGAGCCAAGCATTTCATTCTTTCTCCCTAGTTTCGCATTGAAAAGAAGTAAGATCATTTGGCCTGTTGACGAGCGCCAAGCCAACCATTTTCAAGGTAAAAAAAGTAAAGATTTTAAACTCAAAATCATAAAAAAATTACTTGGCCATTGAATTTGGACCATTACGAGAACTCTAAAAAGTCAATGGCCAAGTAATTTTTTTTGGAAAAATTGAATTTGGACCATAACGAGAACTCTAAAAAGTCAATGGCCAAGTAATTTTTTTTAAGATTTTGAGTTTAAAATTTTTACTTTTTTTACCCTGAAAATGGTTTGCTTGGCGCTCGTCAATAGGCGAAATGATCTTACTTCTTTTCAATGCGAAACTAGAGAGAAAGAATGAAATGCTTGGCTCAACTTCTTTACTTCACAGCATTCACAGTCGAAGACTTTGAAGGAGAGCTTGGCTGACGTTTTTTTACAAATTTTTGTATTTGGGGGGGATATCACATCTTTAAGTTGTTTGTTTCATATCAAGGCGTGAAATACGTGTAAAGGTGGATACAGTGCCTTTAAAACAGATTGTCTAGAAACAAAAGCTATCATCTTTTGTTTTTGTTTACAATCTGTAGTTGGCAATATACATTGTTTTTATTAAATTTCCTATGGTTAATGTCGTCTTGGGTTTTTGTGTGAATGATTTGCTGGCTAGACTATAACTCATTGACGCATAATTTTAATCAGCAATTAAAATATTCAAATTGTTTTAAATACGACCTAACATTTTTCCCAGAGTTAAGGGTGGTAGGGAACAGTGGGGGTGAAATAACGCTTGCCTCCCGGCGGTTGATTATTTTTCATATTATTATGTACCATCATGCCAAATTTCATACTGATAACTCATTTGGTGCCTTCATGGTGAATGCTGGAAATCAAGGTAAACTATTAGGGATGGGGGTTCAAAAAATGTGGTTTAGGAAATGAGAATAGGCCGATTGGGTTAAAACACAACATAATTTTAATAAAAATTCAATTTTGGGTTAGAGCTACGAATTATTCCAATTTTAGGGGGTGTTGGGGGTTGAATATCGCTTGCCTCTTGGCGGATTATTTTTTATATTATTATGTACCATCATGCCAAATTTCATGCTGATAACTCATTAGGTGCCTTCATGGTGAATGCTGAAAATCATGGTAAAAATAATATAAACTATAAGGGATGGGGGTTGACAAAATGTGGTTTATATAATGAGAATAGGCCGATTGCGTTAAAACACATTATAACATAAATTTTAATAACTAATTTGAATAAAAATTCAATTTTGGGTTAGAGTTATGAATTATTCCAATTTTAGGGGATGATTTGGGGGGTGTTGGGGGTGGAATATTGCTTGCCTCTCGGCAGAAGTATATGAGTCTGAGGTACATCTAAGTGTGGTCCAAGTTTCATAGTTCTCTAAGATGTACCGTTTTCTCTGTAGGCTCTTATTCCTCTCTGTCAGAATCCACCAGCTAGCTAGCCACCCACCCAGCCAGCCGGAAGGTTTTCGTCGGTTTTTTACGCACTTTTTTAACACAGAAAGGATTATCGGATCTGGCTGATTTATTTTTTTTGGTATGTCATGGACCACATTTCAGGTCATATACCAAGTTTCAAGATTGTAAATCTTTCGGGACGGCGTGTGTAGATAGCTGAAAACCCCCCAACTCGGGTAGGAGTAAACAGGGTTGAGTTATCATCGCCTACTAGCAGTCGCGTGCGCTTGGCTGCGGGTGAACGACTGTCGCCCTAGATACTTAGGACGAACCCTGGCCATACCATTTAGCTTGGAGTTCATCTGTTCATCTCCTAAATTTTGGTGCAAATTTCCGGCTTCAAAATATTTTTATGCTTGTTCAACGCACTAAAAGTATAAACATCAATCAAGTAAAATTCTAAATGTTACTACGTACTCAACACAGGACGAGTTGTTCGCTTGTCTTTCAACAACTTTGGCGTTTTCCTAGTCTAAGAATAAGTGTTAAATTTTTAGAAAAGAGTCAAAGTAGTTTATTTTAAATAATAAAACAATATACAAGTACATACACTAAATGGAGGTATCTCATCTTGACAATACATTAAATCATTTGTTTTGAGACATTATTTTGAATACACAAGACAAAACAAAACAGAAATCTTACAAAAATTAGGCCGTAAAAAAAATTCTGGGATCCTGTCTTGGCTACGCACCGCAACCAACCAGTGATCAAGCGGGGCAGTGGGCGTGATGGATGACCTCATATTCGTTTGAGTAGGAGCGTCTAATAAATCAGTTTTTCTTTTAGTTTTTCTTTTTTTCTTTCTTTTTTCCTTTCCTTTTTTCTTTTTTCTTCTTTTTTCCCACACCTTTTTTAAATATTTGGTTCATTAATTAATTGAATTTTTGTTACCAAAATTGATGTGTTTGAATGCATTGTTGTTGTTATATGTGTATTCGGCACCAAAACGACATGTAGATCGCAGCACTGGCGGCCCGCTAGGTCACAACATGGCTGGCGTAATTGTGATTCCGGGCTGGAGCGTATATGGCGCTAACGTGTGTCAGTCACGCCAAGCTATGAAAATTGGGGGAATACTTCCAATCTGTTTCCTCTTATTTACCTATCCTTACACGCATTAAAAAAAGATGTTTTTTTTCATCTACTTTTTGCATTTTTTATGCTTTTTTTACAATACAAGTGGGCTAATTGGTACGTAGGCCAAACTATAAAAAAAAGGGCCCTAAATCCCTTCCCATTGCTATTTTTCCGATGGGATAGGGGTGAAAGTAAAATATTATAAAAACATATCATCATAATTTTTTGGGTATATTATATTTTTGAGCGTAAGAATATCCGAAAAAATTCATAAGCAGATTATTATTTATTATAGTTTTTGTCCTACAGTCCTTCACTTAACTAAAGTTTCCCACAAAAATTTGTATTTGGGCCAAGGAAATTTTTACCAAAATTGAAAATTTAAAAGTTAAATTTTTTAAAGTGAAAGGAGCTGTTTATTGTATCAACAAATATTTTCAACAAATTGATATAAAAAATGAACAGCTGAAAAGCAAGGTGCAATATTTTCATTTTCCCGCGGAAAGCAATTACAAAGTACAACTTTTTTTATTTTTATCATATTCCTGAAAATGTAAATAAAATTGGTCACATCTATACTAAAATCCGGGGTTGCAATTTGTATAATCATCGAAAAAGTTGGCCTTATTTTTGGGATAAAAACGCACTGGGGTGTGTAATTTTTAGGTAGGGGTACCCATCCTTAGAAACGAATTGAATGTAGGCCTATGTAGGCCCGTATTGTAAAAATTGGGAAGGTGTGATAGCCTTTTTGGGTAGACATGATTAAAATTTTGTCTGAATTGTAAAACGCGATTTTAAAATGATGTGGTGCGGGCAAAAAAACGACATAATTTTTTTTATTAAAAAATTTAACATAAGTAAATAAAATCTATCAAACACAGCGGGAAAACTCAGTGGGTGACACCACACTGTCATCTGACTATGTTTTCGGACTTTATCCCTGGACTTAAATATAAGAATGTTTTTATTAAGAGTATAGGCCCTACCAAAATTTAAATTGAGATCACGATTATTTAAAAGTTGTTATTTAAGTGTAAAGAGTTTTAGGCCCTTTTTTAAAAGTGAAATGTAGGCCAATGCTTAACCATTCGAGACATAACCCTTGCGTCAGGTGTCCACTTTATGGTTATTTTTTCATTTAAAATGTGTTTTCTTGTGATAACCATAGCACAAATATTTATTTGTTTTATTTCTAACGTTCAACATCCGTAAACAAAACGTATCACGCTGTGACTTCGCAACTAACCTGTCCTACCCTGCCTATGAAGTCACGTCGCAACCCTTTACCAACACTACTTTGACCGAACAAACCCGACCAGCGCCAGAGTGTGATTCACTCGTGACTCTCTAGATAGAGTCACTTTAGGTCGGGGGGGTGTGGGGTAAAGGTCACCCGTCCTAGCCCTATGACTGTCTCGCAAACTTGCCCTGCTCCTAGCTCGCGGAGAGATAAGACTAACATAGACTAAAATGTAAGAACCGCAAAAAAAAAAAAAAACACATACGAAACACAACAACAACAACAACAACTTTCCAGAGTGTACTGACAGTGCAACCCAGCACTGTCTAGCATACTACCCAAAGGGGGTAGCGAACTCGTCTTACCAGGCGCGCTAGTGGTAAGCCACGCCGCCGCTGGTCCGCTCCACGCTCGTTCTGGGCCTCGGGCACTCCTGCTGAAACTAGGTCAACACCGTGATGCGGCGTGGGGTGGACTGAAGGTCCTTGCAAAAACTACACCATGAGTTGAGGAAAACAAAGGGCAAACATGCACTACTAAGTGAAAAGCTGTGTGCTTTTAGTGGACTTTACTGACTCAAACAGAAGTTAAATTACAACAATGAAGTTAGGGTTTCAAATGAAGTTAGCAATCGGATCCGAATTTAGACAACAAAATACATACATGTGATACAGGGAATACAATAAAATACAAGAAAATGAAAGCCAACGCTCTACTCAACCCTGTCCTTTCTGTCCCACTCCAAAGTCTCATCCTGTTCCTTGGTCTTGATTGAAGAAAAGGGGGGGAAAAGATGTGGCTGCAAACGGCGACGCGCTCCGGCGCGTAGGTTGCCTACGAAGAAGGCGTCCAGTGGCGGACGCGGACCTTGTGTCCTACTGCGTACCTCTCGGCTACTCGCCAGAATGCTTAGTTTCGCTTACCACAGCCCAGATGTTCTCGTAGAGGGAGAGATACCACTTGATCTAGCATCGTGGTACTGGCTAACCACGTGGTCTTGTATTTTACTGGCACTAACACGTGCACCCTATCTCGACACCGCAAAGCCAGTCCGAAGACAGGAACTGTAAACTTGAAATGAGCTCATGCTCCCCGCAACTCTGTAGTAGTTTAGAATTTACCGTGCACTCGCCGGGTCGTCATTATCAGACGTACTGTTGGCGGCTACCCTTTACATAGGGATCACCAAAAACGCGCCGTATTCTTCAGAATAAGTTTCAATTAGCCAAAATAACGTTAAAACAAGACCGACTCCCTTAGCCTAGTCGGCCACTCCGTAATAGACGGAGGCTCAACGACCATCATGGCTCTCGCAGGGTGGGTTCCAACGCTGGCACTACATGTGCACCTCGGACTCAACCGTCCGGTCCCAAAGCGTGACCCACAGTGGTAGAGATGGATGCTTCTTGTCGCCTCGCGCTCGTTCGGGGCTTCTTCTCGCCCTCGCCGTCCGGTCACGTGTGTCTCTACGGACACTGCCATTGGTCAGTCTTCCGGGTTCAAAACTCCGCGGGTCATCCTAGGCTCGCGATTCGTCGACTGCAAATTCAACAAAATTCACATTTTCGTTGGAGTTTGTCACCGACGTTGCCATTTACGCTTGCCGCATTCCTCAACCCTTGCTCGTTGCCGTCGAAAGATGAAGCCAACGCACTTTTCCAGCACGTTCTGAATTTAGCATGGGGTGACGTCACTTCTAGGCCACTCCGGTAAACCCGAAACCAAAAACATGAGCCTCGGCTCCACAACTTCACATTCCACACTTTCAACCCTAAGGTTGGCCTTTGCATGCTTAGATGCAGATTCACACTGACTTGAACACTTGTTAGAAAAATATGATTTAAAGTCCCGAAAATATTGAAAGTTCCACATGATATGAAATATATTAGACAGATTCTAAAGTAACAAAAAATAAAAAAACTACAAGGGGTAGGACTGTAACGTCACAACGCCGAAAACTCAACTTTTTGGATGAGCGTAGCGAGCGAAGCGAAGATTCCATTTCACTACACTGGAGAAAAAAATCCGGAATGTTTTTTTTTCTTCTTCTTCTTCTTCTTCTTCTTTTTTTTTGTATTTTTGTCTGTTTGTCCACACGATTCCGGCTAAACCGATACTCTGATTGCGATGAAATTTTATGGAGGCCTTCGAAATCTCTGAACTTAGAACTGCCACGTTTTTGAGCGCAATCGGAAAATTTTTTCTCATGAAAATCGCAATTTTACGATTTTTTTCGATTTAAAAAAAATTTCATCGACTTATATCACCTACATGCTTTATCCGATTTTATCCGATTTTAATGATTTTTGCACAGAACCTTTATTTTATGAACTAAGATATTTTTTTGAAATTTGAGCGCAATTGAAAAAAATATTTATCATAAAAAACGAAATTTTACAGGTTTTTTCTTTTTTTAAACAATTCTTTGACTTATAACACCTACATGCTTTATCCGATTGTAATGATTTTTTCGCAGAACCTTTATTTTATGAATGCATATATAAGTGTAAAATTTGAGCGCAATCGAGAAATTAATTCTTATAAAAATCGCAATTTTACGATTTTTTTAAACAATTACGATTAATTAAAAAAAATTTAAAAAAAGGTTAATTTTTAATTTAATTTAATTTAATTTAAAAAAATTTCATTTTAGTAATGATTTTGCCACAGAACAACAGAAAATTCGCATAACACATGGCAGCTCAATGCACCAATTACGCTCATCCAACAACGCGGCGGGACTTAAGCGTTTTCCTAGTTAGTTACATCTACACGTTCATCCACGTTATTGCAGCTGTGTCTACCTGAGTTATCACTACTGCTAGGGTTCTACGTTCCGCCAACAGGGTCGCGCTAGTGTGCTTTTTGGTGCCGAATAGTACAAAATGGGACAATTTGTGTATTCCAATGCACTTCAGTGCTGGAGGAAGAAGATGCAGAAAACCGCCAAACATTCCTCTCAAACGCAGGCCACACTTCGAGACCAAAATTTGTCATCGCCCATACTCACAAATCACAAACAGGAAACCTTGACTCCCCCTCAGGACTGGGCCGCAAAGTTATCAAGATCTCAAACGTGACCAGCGGGAAAAAGAAAAACCAAAAACGCCTTATTTAAGTGGAACTTCAAAAAGGCAGACTGGGTTAAATATACATTAACCCTTGAAGAACTGGTTTCTGACATCACTCTGTCTGGCAGCCCGCATAGAGATAACACACTGGTAGAAGAGATCATCAAAAAACACATTCCAAGAGGCGCTCTTAAACAATATGTGCCTTCCTGGAGCCCCCGCCTAAGAGCTCCGAGGAAAAAGAGAAACGAGTGTAGAGCGTTTGCCGAGAATCGTAAAACTCCACCATCTAGAGACAACCTGAAAGTTTCCCAGGATGAACTTACCACAGCAATTGACCGAGAGAAAGAAGAAAAGTTCAGAGTTTACCTTAGCAATCTGGACTACAAAAAAGATGCTCTGAGAGCCCACCACTTCTTCTCCAATCTCTGCAGAAAAACTCATGAACCACAGAGGAAAGTGCCTCTCTGTTCTACAAAGGCAAACAAGCTGTAACCAACAACAAAATAGAGGATTTCATGTGCAGATACTTTAACCCAAGCCAGGGGTTTGACGTGTCCGCTCCGTCATGTATAGTTTCCCGCCCACTGTGGTTTGACGTGAACGCTCCGTCACAGCGCACGTGTGCAGTCACCTGATTAGTGCTGCTGTCTGCGCGCGTTTGGACGGCAACTTTTGTACTACGATATTTCACAAGAAACCAAGCTGTTTTATAAGCCACTTTTCTATTGGATACAACTGTTTTTTTCAGCCAATCATGTCACTTGATGTAAGTACGACTAGCTAGGCGGTAGGTGGAGCAATCCTTGGAGGTTGGATCGTTTTGTGTTGGCGGCCTCGTGTAGCCACGCGTTTCAGCTAGACAATAGTGACATTACCGATCTTTTAGATGACAACGAATCTTTTGATGATAGTGGGATGATAGTGGGGATGACATTGATTATTCTCAACAACAGGTGGTCCTTGAAAGTGACAGTGACAGTGGTTCTGATGACGGACAGTTGCCACAGCAACAAGTGGGCGGTCGGGCAAGAGTACGACAACAGTCGATCTTCCAGTGGCGAGATGTTGGAAATAACTTTGTCGCGTCAAAACTTCCGTTCACGGGACCGAGTGGGCCACAAGTCTTTCCTGCGAATATTCAAAGTATTGTAGAGACTTTCGAACTGTTCTTTGATCACAACATTATCGATCATATCGTCACGGAAACCAACAGGTACGCCACATCTTTTATTCATACTGCAGGCTGTTTGTTTCCGAAAAGAAGTAGGGTCAATTCGTGGGTGTCAACTACTCGAGAGGAAATTTATGTTCTGTTAGCAACATTTATGTTGATGGGCATTGTCCAAAAACAAACCGTGAGGTCCTATTTCTCAAAAAACCGGCTCTTAGAAACACCCATTTTCCCGGAAACGATTTCATTAGACAGATATGAACTTTTGTCTAAATTTCTTCACTTTGTAGATAATTCTACGCTCCCCGATTTCTTAGGCCCTAAGAAATTATTCAAAATTTTTCATCTTCTTGAAATGTTGAATCACACATTTCAAACAGCATATTTGCCTAGCGAGAATATTGCTATCGATGAGTCCCTTACTCTGTGGAAAGGTAGGCTTTCATTTAGACAATATATTCCACTCAAGGCTTCCAAGTTGGCATCAAGTCGTTTGAGCTATGCGAATCATCGACAGGCTACCTTTGGAAATTTATTGTGTACACGGGAAAGGGGACAATGTGCGAAAGTGACTTGACGGATGCTGAGGCTCCTAAAAGTTCAGCAGTTGTGTTGAAACTTATGGAGCCATTGCTGGATAGAGGGTACACACTGTGGATGGACAATTATTACAATTCCCCTGAGCTATGCAAGACCCTCCTGGAACATTCAACCGACTGCGTTGGAACCTTGAGAATCAACCGTAAAAGTGTACCCCCTCAAGTAAAAACGGCAAAGCTGAAGCTAGGAGAGGTCGTTTCCCAACATTCCGATGGAATAATAGTCATGAAATGGAGGGATAAGAAGGTGGTGACACTGATATCTACCTGTCATGATGCGGAAATGAAGACTACACGAGTCCGTAATAAGGAAGTGACCAAGCCCAACATTGTGTTGGATTATAATATGCACATGGGGGGAGTAGACCTAAAAGATCAAATGTTGCATGGGTACTTACTGGAGAGGAAAAAAAGGTCTAAAATGGTACATAAAACTATTCAAAAGGCTCCTCAATGTTTCCATTCACAACAGCTTTGTGATGTACAAAGCAAACAATGGCAAAACAGACCACTTAGCCTATAGATTGGGCTTGATAAAAGGACTAATTGAGAAGTATGGTGCGTCAACTCGGCCAGTAATCAAAAGGCCGTCAGTTCAACCCCCCCAAAGAGACTGATTGAACGACATTTCATCGACAGACTTCCTCCGACACCAAACAAACGAAAGCCACAACGGAGATGTGTGGTGTGCTACCAGAACAATCAAAGGCGAGAGACATTCTATTGGTGCCCAGACTGTGAGGCTGCATTGTGTTTGGAACCATGCTTCAAGAACTACCACACCAAACTAAACTTCTAAGTGAAATCAACTGGCCTACAAAAATTGTTGACCAAACTGTTTATGTGGAAATTTGTTTCTGCATTTTTATTTTTAGAATTATAATGTATATGCCTAGGTATGGGTGTTTTATTGTTAGTGTTTTATCAATAATATTATGTGCAGATCGTAAACTATTATCACAGAAAATGTTACACTAGTGTATTGAAAATTGTAGAACCTAAAGTGATTCAAGTAACAAGTTATTACAAAAAAATTACATTTTACATTATTTTTTATTCAATATTCTTATTCATAAATAATATATATAATATAATATATAATAAATACTATAACCTAAAGCATGAAATGTGCACGAAGAAAAATAAAGAAGAAAAATTGTTTTTAAAAATCAAAACAACAAACAAAAAAAGTAAATAATGTTTTAAAAAAAGTTTTATTATTTTTGTATACTAATATTCTGAAATTCCTTTCACACAATGGGCAAAAGGTAGACCCAACCTCCCATTTTTTATTTTTTTATTTTAGTAAATAATATGGTCACAATTTAAGAATTAACAGGGAAAAAAGCAACTTTTACCAGTTTTCTGAAAAATTGGCAAAAACTGCCAAAATCACTACCGCAGCAGAGCAGGTTTTTGCGTTATACAGCCCCACTTTGAAGGGTTAAATCTGTCAGCAACTCACTCCGTAAAAAAACAAAAAAGCTGCCCAAAATTAAGTACAACCATGAGCCAAACAACATATACAACCTGCCCTTCAATATACGGGAGCTTGACTATGCCATTAGCCAATTGGACAACAAAAAAGCGTCAGGCCCAGATCAAATTCATGCCAAATTTCTGAAACATCTAGGCCCAATAGCGCAACATCATCTCCTGGGCCTCATCAACAGCTCCTGGACCAGCCAACTGCCAACAAGCTGGAAAAATACCTACATCACCCCTATCCTAAAACCAGAAAAGGATCCGACTGACCCTGCCAGCTATCGACCAATCGCCCTCACTAGTGCCTTCGTCAAGACCGTAGATAAAATAATCAATCTGCGTCTTGAAAACTTCACTCTCTGCGCAGGCTACTAGTGTGTTTACCACGGAAAGTTAATTCGTATGAGAGGTTCTAGTTCACTTTCGGTATCGAATTAAAGTTAAACCGTTCTAAGCTTTATAATGTATTGTTTTTGTTATGATACTGTTATAATTATTTCTCGATTTGGTTAGTCGGCAATCACTACCGTAGGTAGAATTGTTAATATTTAATACAATTCAGAAGTTAAAAAACCCTTAACTTCTGAATTGAAGTTGCATTATAGATCTGAATGGATGGAATAGTACTGCAATCATCCATTCAGATTCAGAAATTAAAGGGTTACCGTCTCGGTGGTCTAGTTGGCTAAGGCGCCTACCTGGAATGTTGGTGACCCGGGTTCGAACCCCGGTCGGGATGGATTTTTTAACTTCTGAATTGTATTAAATTAAAATATGTTATAGTTGTGTAAATCAGGCGACACAATCTTCAATTGAAATTGGAATTTATCAACACCACTAGTTCGGACTAACTCTTAAAATGAATCGGTTGAACCGCAGTGAATGTGTATTAATCATTCTATTTCCTACAAACATCGGGGACATCCATATCAATACTTATACTATTTTCATTCGTGATTTGCACAGCTATTTTTAAATACTCAATATGATATTGCCTTCTTCAGACCTCTTCAACAAATCAATCAAGTTTGTATCGTGTGATAAAGATGAATCATTGTATGAACGATTGTGTAAAATTTGTAATGTATGAACTTTAATGTACAAATTTAATTACCTCAAATGTTTATTTATGATCAATAATTATTGTATGCTGTTTGGGTGCGTGCATGCATATGCTTGTGTAGGCCTAGATACAGTGGTCTCAACGAAAGAATGCAGGTGGCTCGAAATTGTTTTCCCAACATAACAACTTTGTCAGTTCTATTCATGCTAGCTCAGCGTGGATTTTGCACACGGACGAACTCTGTGATCTAGCACAGATAATGTTTGCTTGCGTTAGTAAAATATTTTTCTCTTTCATACACAAAGGCGACATTCCATTTACCGCGTATTCATTCTACCCCCACCACTACCAAGCATCTGCATTCTTTCGTTGGAGCAAGTATATAACTATTGTATCCAGAATGTAGTGTCCAAAGTTGTACTTAATATAAGATGGATTCCTGTGCATTGTAGTGGAGTTAGGAATATCATGGTTGGTATTTGAAGGTGGCAAGTAGACTTTCCTTACTTCAGAAAGTAGGCCTACTTTTCCAAACAAATCTATCCAACAAATAAAAACCAGCGGGCGCGGGCCTCTTCATGATCAGGTTTTAAATGCATTAAATATGTTTGGTCATGTCCTCCTTTGTAAATCAGTTTTTCAACTGAATAATATAGAAGTTAAATAAATAATTAAATAAAATAAATAAATTAAACATTCAAAAGTCAGTAATAGGCTGAGGCTTTGCCCCCGACCCCTGGATTGCCCACGCAAGTAGTATTTTTGCCTTGCGAGTTACTGCTTTTGTGATTCTTGGATGGTTGGTTGAGGGTTAGAGGTAATAAGCTGTATAGCTGTACTATTTAACTTCCAAGGTTACAGATAAGAACAAAAACAAACTTGTTACCTATTGTTGACTGGTGATTGGTTGGGGATTGCACAGGTAAGGGTTACCTTAAGGCTGTGAGTTCACCAACGTAATATATACATAAAACAGTAAGAAAAGAGTAAGATCATTAATCACATTCTTTTGCAAAGAACAATTTTTTTTTTTGTTGATGCATACTTCCACTATTGTTACTTTTATTAATGATTTTGGGTGCTAAGTTTTAACAAAAAGTATAGAATTTGGATGGCTGATATTTCTACTAGGCCGCTTTGCGAACACTTTCCAGTCGCGTTGATGGATGAGCTTTTTTAATATTTCTGTTCAATGATTGTGTTTTTAAGTGGGATCTCATTACTTTTTTGAAAGTTACTTGATATTACTTGTTAAGAAGGAATAGGACATTGAAGCGACGCCAACTTCTCAGATGAGACCGCGAAAAATCTCGCATCCGGGGGAGAGCGGGGGGTGTTGAAGTTCCCTCAGCTAGGCGGGGAAATGAGTCGAGTTGTGATAGTCTGGAGGTGGGGGACTAGCAATAACTCAACGCCTCGCTGCGACGCTGGTATGACCTTGTCGTTAGGCGGTACGCGGTAGTGCGAAGTGGTGAGACTGAGATCATATTTTTCGTCGTCACTGGAACTATTGACGAACGTTGCGTTCACAGGAGGTTTATTCAGAATATTGTGTTGTTTGTTGTTGGATCGACGTTGTTGATATAGTTAGTTTTTTATGGCAATCAAAATTAAATATGACTACTTTTTTCAAAACAAAAGGTATTAATTAATTTATTTATTTCACTTATTGTGGCACAATCTCCGTGAAGTAACTAGTTTGTCGAATACACAATTGCATAGTCATTTGTAGACTTACCTAACAATACCATAGAAAAAAGTGTTGATATCGTAAATCGGTGTTACGGGTGGTGGCGCCAGGTTTTCTAAATTCCGAGGGGTGCTGAAATATTTCACAAACCTTTTGAAGACTGCCCGTGCCCGTCAGGTATTTTCTAAAACGTTTTTGCTGCATTGTTTTGTGTGTACTGTATTATATCAGTAGTAATGAAATTAGCCTGTGTAATTAATTTTCAAGATTTCCATGACCATATAATTGTATCACGAAAACTATCTAGGACCTAGGTATCTAGGGGGAAGCGTGTTCGTTTTAAAAAAACCAGGGCATGCTTGAAAGCTATGGTTGTTACTGCCCCTTTTCGCCGAAGGCGAGAAAATTTGCTAATTTACAACTTTAGATGGCCTAACTAGTAAAAGAATCGAAAATGGCACAATAGGTAGCGTAATGGTAATTATTGGCTGCGCAATCAAAACAGGAATCTTATGGGGGAGTGGAGGATGACAATCGCCACACCGCACTGCCCCCACTGTATCCGTTACTGATGTAGTTGAATCAATTTAGTTTCTCTACAATTGAAAAATATAATATATTAAAAATTAAAAATTTAAATTTCCGTTTCTGTTCAAGCATGCACAGGAAATGTCTACTAGTATATTTTATGGTTGTAGATTTGTTATTCTCAAAACAAGAAAATGCCACAGGAAAATTTCAACAACTGAGTCACAATCCGAATTATCCGATTTATCACCAGACTTGCAAGATTTACCAAAAATAACTCTAATCTCTAAACTAACTAGTCTGTGAACGTGTTTGTAAATGTAGATAGCTCAAAACTTTGTTATTGTATAGACCGATTTTTTTTAAATTCAGAATATTTGGAGGGGTTCTTCAGCCCCTGAGCACCCACGAAGTCGGCTCCCCTGGACATCATGGGGAGAGGAGGATAAATAAAACGCTAACAAATTTTAAAGGTCGATGATTATTTAATTATTTATCAATCTCTTGATCACGCACGTAGGAACGTTTTAAAGTTGGAGGGGGGGGGGGATTTATTAGAAGAATTTGTGGGCGGCAGCTGGGGTTCGGGGCAAAGCCACTAGAGTTATATCGTCATGTTTTAACTGCACTCGGACTCTGTAAACGATTTTTTACAGCAACTATCTGCGATCTAAAAACTAAAAAAAAGAACGTGAAGTGGTCCATTTTAGTAAATTTCAACCTGATTTTGTATGTAACGACGAACCATTTCAGGCAAACATATTTGTTTAACCAAGGTGACTGTCGAATTTTATGTGTATGTGCATATTTACTTTGAAATTCTGGGATTAATATTTATCTCACGTTAGTTTTGCCCCTCCTCTCCCTAACTTGGGAGGGTGCATTAACCCCCCCTGCCCCATCCCCTGGTTCCTACGCCACTGCTGTTGATGATTCAAGTTGTATATTAAACATTTTAATGCATTGATACATGAAAATTAATGAAAATAATATTTTACATATTTGATTGATTATTAAGTGTATATAGTACAAGCAAAAGAAGAGTAAAACAGTATCCATGGTACACACTTACACACACAGTTGTTACTGTGCCATACAAAACAGTGTGTTGAAATTATAATCATACATAGGTGATGTTAAAACATTGGAGTGGAGGGAATAAAATACTGCCAAGTTGATCAGTTATTACATTAGCCTTCTGTTATTGCTTCAAAGTTTTATTTTAATGATACGTACGCGTACATTAGTTAAAGTACACTGTATTCTTAAAATTAAGTAATAAACTGATTCGAATAACGATTATGCGTATATTATATCATATACCTATGAAACATGTTTACTACGAATAAAAATATATTATCCAAGCATTTTACAGAATCATCAGCCCCTATCCACTAATACAAAATGACTCGCGCTAGCGTCTAGAAGGAATGTAATGCGTACAACTACAAGTAAGTAGTAACATACTGTCGATAAGATACTGATATTATCTCCGAACCGAAATTACTAAACCGAATTAGTTGTAGTATGTTATATTTGATCCGTACGTAATGAGCGGTTTACGTTTCATATACCTTTTGTCTTCAAATCGCGCTTTCTTTGCTTCAGTTAGTGTAGGATACACACGGTAGACTTTATTTGAATGCGCGGTAGCATTGATATAGGCAATTGTCGTTCAAAATT
Source organism: Sweltsa coloradensis (assembly GCA_024449915.1). Classification (NCBI taxonomy): domain Eukaryota; kingdom Metazoa; phylum Arthropoda; class Insecta; order Plecoptera; family Chloroperlidae; genus Sweltsa; species Sweltsa coloradensis. Next base: position 147,495 of record JAMZAV010002818.1, on the reverse strand, counting down.
TATTTATTAGCTTAGTCCAATACACTTGTTATATAAAATAATGGTTTGCTTTATTGACGACAAAGTTCCCTACTTAACTTTCATCGGTTACGCCAACCCATTCCAAATAAAAACAAACTTCAAGTGCATTGTGGCCCTCGTCAAGTGCACTCATATTTATTGATTGATTGATTAACTGATTAAGGTCTTTATTAAGGCGGGATTAAGGCTAGTGAAGCCTTATCTTCCATCCAACCTGATTTGTACAACTACATATATCATTTAATTTATTAGTTACATATAGATATTAAAGTAAACAAAGAATATTTCATAGATAAGTGCAAATACAATGATATAAACAAAATACAATTTAAGCTTACTTATATAGTAAACATATTGGGAGATTAAAGTTGCTATGGAATGTGAGCAGGCATTGAAATACTCAACCCAAATCATTTGCAGAATGACCGAGTAAACCGTCGGGAATAGAAAAATCTGTTTTAGATGGCGGGAATCGAACCTGTGCTCGAGCCCGTGACCCGTCATGTGCGTGAAAGGGGACGACGGACTTGTCACAGACAATTGTATTTTCGGTTGTATTTGAGTCTAGGATTCAACTGCTTCCATGACATCTGAACAGTTGTGGGTGGCTGGATTTGTTTGGTGGTAATTTATTATATCGGTATAGCCATCTGACTGCGAACATGTCAAGTTGGGTAATTTGTATTCTATTATCGATCGAAATAAAAACATCAATAGGCCTAATTGGCCTAATACATAGAATTACCATGCAAATTAATTTTGTGCTAAAAATAAAACCCGAAGGCGATGTGTAACCAAAATGTTTATCATACAACAACTCCCAACTTCAACATAAGATTGCGACCCGATATAATTTAAATAAAGTCCTAAGACGTAGAAAAATATATAGTTATCTCGAGGGTGCTGAGTGAAGTGGACACCACAAGTGAGTAACACGCGTCACATTTTGACGTTTAAAAAAAAATTATTTATTTATTTATTTATTTAACGTCTATCCTATTCAGTTAAAAAACTGATTTACAAAGGAGGACAACAATTTACAAAGGAGAACAACTTTTTAACTAAATTAACATCCAGCCCTTCGTGCACACTCGTAGATGTAGAGTGGTTACCTGATTCATTAGTTTCAACTATATCGTGCGGTATTCACGCAGGCCGGTGATTCGGTGATTCAACGGTGATTCAATTAGTTTAGAACATTATGTTCTAAGCTCAATGGTGCAATAGTCCTAACTCCTGGTATTGATTGGGGAGGGGCCCAAATATACACCTATATTCCCAATCAGTTTTTAGAAGATCATCTATTTTTTGTTAAATTACCCGTCCATGGATTTTTTTTTACCTGTAACATCTTCTAGCCACGCTTCTAGTTTATGAATCATTGAAATAGGCATCTCATTGTCCCTCCTTTTTGCATAGCTTTGTATTATCCCTCTTCCTTTGATCCATCTTGACGTAATTTGTAAATAGACGTAGATGGTAAAAAAAACGCACATGCCTTTACGAAGTAATCACCGCCCCGCTTGATACAGCACGTGTTATCTGACAGCTGTATGATGTTAGCCAGACGCACAAGTTCACTCGGGAGCCTCAAACCTCTTCTCGATCCCCATCCCCAAGACAACACAATAACACATTCACCAAACGATAATCACCGATAATATGGTTATGATTGTTGCCGCACTTACGATAGCTGACCCAGACCCTTCATTAATTTATTCGTATATACAAACGGCAAACCTTATTCGTCTCCGTTAGCGTAAGTGCATAAATATAATATGTAGAAACAATTCGTATCCGAAAGGCTGCAAGTTTTAAAACCGAAAAGGGGATCTTGATTTCTCTATTGTGTTATTTGTGTATTCGCCGCCAACATTGATGAATCCATCTGGTGAAACGAATCGTCGTTAGCACTAACTCTACATATGTAAATAAATCATATATTTGAAAATAATTTAGTTGCACCTACATCACAACATTAATAGTTTATAAATAATTACGAATATGATAAATGAGGTCCGATCAAATTGATTATTCCCGCCAAAGATTCGTTTTTTTAAAGGTAAATGAACAACATGGTATCACCACTAGCACTAAACACAATGCATAGAACATTTAATAATAGTATGGACTACTTACAACAAACAAGAACAATAAACATATTTTTATTTTTATAATACTTGGTGGGGAACAAAATAATATGATAAATGGTGTCCTTTATGCATATTTCCAATTCAACGCACCAAGGTCCTTGTCTCAAATTCCGGTTTCTTGGCCAGGCTTACAACGTGTAACACGATACAGTCAGTTTACCTCCCCTCAAATTCCACAAAACACTCGCACGAACACGAAATCGTCTCACGACTTTTTCGCAGCGCTTACGCAATCTAGCGGACTACAGTCGTACGAAAAAACGCAAAACAATGCCTGGGAAAAAGCTGTTTTTTCCTAAACGGTTGGCGATAAAACCATTCTGTTGAATGGGTTGAAGAAAAAATTCATCAATTCAGGGCAATAGAGTAAAGTTTTCTGAAATAACAGTCGGGGGGTATTTTTTAAAGTTCCATGAAAATGCGCGTGAAACAGTATTTTTGTAAAAATGATGCGATATTAAAAAATTCATGCTAGATAAATGTATCTATTTTCTTAAAATCCGGCACTTGAGGGCTCTATAGAAAACCTTCACAATTATATTGCTGAAGATTTCATGGCGATCGGTTGATAAACGGCCGAGAAAACAGCTATTTGCTGGAAGTCGACGTTACTTTCAAAATACTGCCCATATTCACATGTCCTATATTCTCTTAACCCATCGGCTTTCTCGCCGGTCGAATCGACGGGCTGTTTAAAATGCGCGCCGATTTACCTGGCCATCGGATCGACGGGCTGGAACAGCAAGGGAACAGTGCGCTACATTATCGGTCGTTGTATGAGAATGGTTCGTCCAATCACCAAGAGATCGCGCTCAATGTACTCTACGCACTTCGCTGCATCCAACGATGTGTTTGGCTCGTCATTCGGTCAAGTTTTAGCCTGTCTATGCTTGAAGGAAAGATTATGTTTGCATGCGTAGGTGGTATGGCGGCGCGCGCGCTATGGCGGCTACAGCTTATTGCAATATTTTTACGGATATGACGAAGATGAGGGGTGTGATATTTTGACACCAAGAAAAATTCGAAGGAAAGTTCATACACCTAGACATTTATTTAGGCTACATTTTAGTTTTTATTTCAAGTAAATCGGGTTATTTTTGTTGGAGCAGTGAATTTTTTGCTGAGGTGCGCTCCGCAACCCCATTTCGTAAAAAATAAATGGATTTGAGGGGCCAGGCGCAGCGATTTTTAATGGTAAGCCGATGGGTTAATTATACACCTGTAAAAGGCTTATATTAAAACCTTTTTATTTTTATGAATTTTGACCAACTTTTTGTTTCAAAAGGCACTACATCACCATAATCTTTGTCAATGTAAAATATGAACGTTGTAGCCCCACCCGTTTGGTCAGAATCGGCCCAAATATCACGAAAATATTGCATCAAAAACTGGGGGGAAATCGTACAAGTACGATTTCTACGGGAAATATTTCTTCAAATGTCTCTAAAATCATAACATATATAATTTCAGTGTTTTAAACGTTCCCATAAAGTCTCATCAAGATCGGAGTAGCCGTTTGCCAAATATCTAAAAAATATCTCATTAAAAATCGGGAAAAAATCGTAAAATTACTATAATCATAAGATATATTTGATTAATTGTACCCAAAAACGTGAAAAGTCTTAAAGGGGTATTTAACCGCTAAACTCAAAAAATATATTTCATTCAGGCTAACTAGTAATGAATTTAGCAATTAACAGAAAAATTATTGGGGCCACCATGACCTCCCAAAAATTGTCAAACATGACATTTTTCGAGCTAGGTCCCATCGGCAAAAATCTCCCATAAGAAATAACATGGGGACGATCTTTATGCCCCGTGACCTTGAAGGATTTTGATCCAAAAAAATATTGGCCATTATTGACGTACTCTACAGCCTTTCCTGTAAATTCTCTATATTTTGTTTTGTTTTTTGGGCGAGTAGTTCGGTCAAAATATGCAGATTACCAAGATGGGGTGTGATTTTGGAATGCATATTTTTGCGTGTTTGAGGGTATATTTAAGCACAGTTTCAAGACACGATGTTATAAAGGGGCATTTTAGATTGGTACTATGGTCTAGTATCTATGTGGACCAAAAAAGAAGCAGGTTAAAGCCGATTTAAGAAATTTCCCAAAACACCAATTTTCGCAAATTTCTGGATCAAAAAAATTAAAAAATCGTGTTTAATCACAGTTACAAGATATAATTTTTTAAACGGTCATTTTAGTGTAGTATTGTGCTATAGATCACGTGGTAAAAAATAATTTTTGGGGTTTTTAGCCCCTTTAAGTTCAGAGATTTCGAAGGTACCCTCAAATTGTCATCAAGATCGCATATATGCCGTTTGCCTAGTAGAGCGCAAACAAACAGAAGAAAAAACAAAAAAACACCCGTGCTAATATTTTTGAGGGGTCAGTGAAATTGAAGTCTTTGCTTTGCTCATCCAATTATTGCTTATACTCGCCTTTGAATATGAAATGAGGTAGTACGTATTTTGAAAAAAATACTGTGTATCTTTAACGTGAATCTCTCGACCTATTTTAATTTTCTGTAGTTTATCAATTTTTGGGTTAAGTATTACATAGACCCTTATTCTGACTTTACTTACGTATCCCCCGGACATATTACTGCTCCTAATTTTTGGGTTGCGTAGTACATAGACAATTCTAATGTATTCAATTTGATGTGGAGAAAAATTAATTTTCAATATCATTTCATCGTTTTGGTAATGTTTAATACTATACCAGACTGGTGGTCCATTTTTCTAACCTTCATTGTCTGGATTCGGATCCGTGGTGTAGTTATAATAAACATATCAGCCAACCAAAACGTATATTTTTGCAAAAATTGGCACCCAAAATCATTTATCTTAAAAGTAGCCATAGCGGAAAAATGCAACAATCAAAAAAAATCTCTCAAAAGACTGTAATTAATGATCTTAATCTTCACAACTACTGTTTTGTGAACTCACAGTCTTAACCCCTAACTTTACTTAACCAGGGTTAAAAACTAGACAGGAATCTAACCCCTAGAACACAATTCAATACATCTATTTATTTATCCATTGTTATTTAATTATTATTCTCAATATGCATGTCTGTATGTACTGTATGTATGTACATTATTATAGGCCTATCAGTTTATTTATCTATAGTAGTTTTATTACTAGTTAAGTATATATTACGTCATCTTTGGTTCATTTCCTCCAAACATCGAGGATTCATTTTATTGCTGTCGTTTCAATACCCACACACAGTGAAATGAGCATCTATGTAATTAGATTTATTTAGTTGTCCTCCTTTGTAAATCAGTTTTTATAACTGAATAGGATAGACGTTAAATAAATAAATAAATAAATAAATAAAATAAATAAATTTAATAATTTTTCAATTATTTCCAGCTGTGATAGCATCCTCCCTCCATAAATTTAGTTTTACTATAGATGCTAAAAATGTAAAAATAGGTTTTAGAATTTATTTCACTAACTTTTGTTACGGTTATAACTTACCAGTATATCTGAGTATTTTAAGCTTTGCTAATTAATGCTGAATCTAATAATTTATGCTAAAAATGCTGCTTTAAATGCTTTAAATGGGACTAGTGCTAGTTTTTCGTATAAACGTACAATATTTAGCTTGATCTGTAGGCATAAATTGTATTGCATAATTTGTATTTATTTTTTCTTAATTTTTTTTTCAATCAAGTGTAACAAGAAAAGTGTATCCATGTATTGAGTTGACACTCTTGTTGTTTGTGTTGAAGGCGTGCGAAGCCGTGAAGTTCATCGCGCGAGTATCGGGCTCGCCCGCGGGCCTCAACCAGGACGCGACGGGCAACAGGCGTGTCTCGGAAGACCCGCCCAACTCTGGCCGGTACCGGCTGGCCAACGGCAGCCCGCTACATCTCCGGCAGTCGCAGGTGGTGATAGAACGCCTGACGGACGCGAGCACGCCCGTCAGGGAGAGACCGCCCGAGCTCAGCTTCGGGGGCGACATCAGCTGCATCAAGCCCCCTAAACCGCCGACCCCGGGCTCCTCGCCCAGACCGTCGGAGTAATCCAAAGCATTCCAGATTATCAGGGGTGGGAAATGAATTGTTTAAGGTTAAAGCCTACCACCAATATTAAAACTACGAAAAATTACAGTTTTTTCGTAATATCTCAAGAACGGTGCAAAGTACGTAAAAACTGATTGCAGACAGCTATGTGGTTGCAAGAAAAAATATTCAAATATAATAATCGGTGCGGTTTGTATTTCAAATATGCATTTAATTAATTAAATATAAAATAAAAAACTTAATTACCATCACATTACAATATTTTTTCGTGCAGGCTATAGTCCCACAAAACCACATAGGCCTAGCTATCTGCAAACAGTTTTGCAATATTTTGCAACGTTCTCGAGATATCACTAAAAAAACTTAATTTTGTGTGGTTTTAATATTGGTGGTAGTCTTTCACTGTAAGGATTTAAAGTTCCGTGGCCAATTGGAAAATTTTACACCCCAAACAAGTTTTCAGTTTTGTCTATCTCGTACATTTACATAGAATCTTCATGAAATGTACATTTAGATAGTATTTACCTGTGGGTTATTTCAAAGTGCATTTATTCATTTTATTGGTTTAAGAATATTTTTAGTAGGTCTCATATTTTTAAAATTTAATATTGTTTGATTGCTTTCAATACCTTATTGCAATTCAAATGTGGAGGCGAATCAACTAGTCGCCCACCCCTGGGTTCCAGTCGGCCCTACGGCCTAAAATGATGGGATCTGAATGCAATTACCTAATTACATCGAAAGAAATTAACTGAAGCAGTTTGTTGGAAGCGATGTGTTCAGTTCAGTGGTACCTTTTTAGGGCGCGACTGCGGCCTTATAGTTCATTTGGGCATTTAACTAGCATCCTGTCTTGAACGATTCTTTGATTTGATTATCCCTTGGGCCAGGAGTAGTGGCACGTTGTTTTCAAAAGCTGGCATCTTTACATTACGCATGCGTAGTGCTGCAGCTTCATCTACCATACTAAAATATCTTTGTGAAGTGAATGCGCAGTGTACAGCTCAAAATATTAACAAAATTGACCAAGAAATGTTGACCTCTTCAAATGCCTGGTCATTTATTAATAAAAAACAAAATTAATATTTCTAATTCATCAATAAGCAGTGTAGGAGGGAGACCTACTTACTTTCCATGCAAGTTCTTCTAAACATTTCAACTTCATGGTGCTGTATAACATATTTCATATTTTTTATGTAATCATCCTTTGTACTATGTTTATGTAATACTAAATACTAATATAGTTTATCTTCATAGCATTGTAACATTGTAAATTATCTTGCAATCATATTTATAAGTCAATGTAGTAGTAGTTTTACCAATAAAAGTTTGTTGTCTAAGCAGCTACTCTAGTGTTACTAACACAATTATTGTTCATATGAGATCATTTTGGAAAGAACACATCTCAACTAGATTCTCCAATACTTGATGAAAGATAACCCTCAATAATAGGTTGCTCACACTGGCACTCCCTTCTGTTCATACTTCATCCTCATCTATCACCACTCATCGTCTCGATTAGCCAAAGTGCATAAATATGAGACGTTAAGCAATATTCAATCAATCAACTGGCGCGAAGACGAGTTTATTCGCTCTGCTTTCAGTTGTTAATAAGTAATAACATCATTTCATACGAACGTTGAAAAAGAATCAATCTATGAGATCCAGTACGCGCATTCCTCAATTAATTCGTTGATTTTGAATTCAAAAAATTCTGAAATCTCTGTAATTTACTCAATTTTGGTGAACTAAGGGAATTTATTACAAGTACTATATAGATTTTTTAACGCTCTTTTTCATATACTATATATCAACATTTGAATCAATGTGAACACGCTGGTGAATTTAGTTAATTGTAAGATAAACGGTTTGGTGGGAGTTTCCTGAATTGAAATCCATGTTTTGGATTTCACGTTTTGAACTTATCTCTCGCAATGGTTTTTTAAAACTTTCTTGTTGCAACCAAGGTTGGATATCAATAGAAAGATAAGATACTCTATTAACATTCATGCAAAATTTGGTAATGATATTTCCAACCGTCCAACTGCAATCCTCAACACTTGAGGTAAATATTGTAAATATAGTGTAAATCTCATCAATCACCCATGAATCATTCATTGACTGAATCAATCATTATTCATAGATAGTACATAATATTAGATATAGAGGTAATGAGATATGATATTAAAACCCAAATTTTGTTTTAAAAAACCTAAATTTCAAATTTCAAAAAAATTAAAAAAAAATAATAATAATAATAATAATAATAATAATAATAATAATAATAATAATAATAATAATAATAATAATAATAATCATCATCATCATAACTCAGTTCCAACTATGTCGGGTTGAGTGGTGGTTTTTCACCATTATCTAGGGCATAAAACTGTAGATACTAAGCTTGCCAGACTCAGTGTTTCTTCCACATCCTCTAACTCCTTCCTCTCCACCAATTTACTCCACTCTCTTCTGTCCTCCCACAGCTTTACTCTTGCCACATGCTCCCACACTTCATCCCGTTTTCCAACGTCTTCTTGAATTAATCTTTCCCATTTCTCTCTTGGCCTTCCTACTCTTCTTTTCCCCTCCTCTGCCGCTTCAAATTCTCGTCTTGGAATCCTCTCTCTGCCCATCCTTTTCATATGTCCAAACCATCTTAGACGTTCTCTTCCTAGCTTAAACTTCAATCTCTCCAGTCCCAGTTCTTTCCTTATTTCATTACTTCTTATCTTGTCCAACTTTGTAACTCCCTTGATACTTCTTAAAAACTTCATTTCTGCTGCTTCCAGCTGACTCTCTTCTTTTATAACAAAAAATGACGGAGACCCTTAAGTTAGGTATGACATTGATTCCAAAACGTTAGAATCGATCATTGTGACCCAAGAATCGATTCCCAGGCAACAAAAAATACGTAAGAATAAAAAAATACAACAACGACAATACAATAACAAAAAATAAGACGTAACGAACTCCGCGGAAATAGTCCACCAAAATGACGGTGCATACAACCACAAATATTTATTATTTGTTGGGAATCGATTCTGAATAGATTCTTGGGTCAAAATGACCATCGATTCTAACTTTTTTGGAATCGATGTCATCCCTAACATAAGGGGCTCCGTTTTTTTTGGAGGGGGGAATTTTTGGATTTTTTATAACGTTTTTGATTTTTTTTATCGCGAAAATCGCGATTTAAAAAAACTCCGTAATTTGCGTTTTTATATCACCATTTCTCACTACCTCTTTGTGTAAAGTATAAACAATAGGGTTTTGAGTTTAGTTGGTATAAGGGCGCGTCAACTGTAAGGCCATATTGACGTTGAGTATTGCGCTTATGAATAATACAAATGTCACTTAAGATGACTTACCCTCATAACTGCTAGGTTGTAATTAGTCAAAACAATGTTTAGTTTTATTTCCTATTTCTGAATTTCATTTATCGGGAAACTCTCCCATGAGTGTAATTGATTTTATGTAAATCAATCTACAAATTACAAAATGCATACATACAATTCTTACTCCGCTGAGATGGATTTTTTAATTTCTTTCAGAAATGTTGTAATTTGTGGATTGATTTACATAAAATCTATTTCCTATGTTTGGCAATAAAATATACGGTTCATTTATTTATTTGCTTATTTATTTAATGTCTATCCTATTCAGTTAAAAAGCTGATTTAAAGAAGGACAACTTTACAATAACAAATCTAACTACATAGATGCAGACACAACAAAAACTACACTTAAGAAAATATTTGAAATAGTAACATTACAACAAGAATGTATTAATAACAACACAATAATTTTCACCTAAAAACATTGTTAGTGGCCTCACTTAACTTCCGTTTCATTATTGTTTATCTCATTGGTCTTGTGGTTAGCCTACCTGCTTCCAATGCAGAAGGTCTAGGGTTCGATTCCTGCTATAGGCTGAAGTTCTTTAACTTCTGATTTGGCCTTGAGTCCATTTGTTCTTGTCTTGGGTATAAGTAAACGGTGACTTTGGAGCCGTCCCAGCAACAAGGCACATAATAAATTGTACGTTGTTCTGAATCGGCTTTGTTGATTCAGGCGTTAATCCCGGGGTGTTTGCACTGTCCATACCACTGATTGTTATATTTCGTATTAAAAAATATCGATCTTTGGTTGGTTATCGCTCACTCGTCGATTGTGTCGGGGCCTACAGGATTGGCTTGGTCACTTCGGTTTGATGTCCCCCACTGAAAATCAGTTGAGAGAGTGAGTGGATAGACTCTTAAGTATGAATAAATTTATCATATTTTATTTAAGCAGTCTACAATTTTTCTGTTGGTTGTGCTTTAGCTCCCTGTATAATGTTTTCAGCACTAATGTGTGACTGGGACTTTGAGTGCTCAATATTTTTGTTTTCTGAATGGTGTAAGTTGCGCTGTACGATACTACCACATCAACTTGACACTGAACTCCATTCCTTGAAAAGTTTCAGTCCTTGCGATTTCAATGGACAGATAACTTAGAAAAAATATCAATTCAGTTTTCGGTGTAACGGGTTTCTATGCTAATACCCCGACCCATCAAGGACTTTGAGTGCTCAATATTTTTGTTTTCTGAATGGTGTAAGTTGCGCTGTACGATACTACCACATCAACTTGACACTGAACTCCATTCCTTGAAAAGTTTCAGTCCTTGCGATTTCAATGGACAGATAACTTAGAAAAAATATCAATTCAGTTTTCGGTGTAACGGGTTTCTATGCTAATACCCCGACCCATCAATTAATTGCATTTCAATCAACAATTCAGTTGTTTAACCACAGTTTAACCCGGAAAGTGGGGGACTCGGGTTCGAACCCCGATCGGGATGGATTTTTTAATTTCTGGATTGTATTAAATATTAACAATTCCACCTACAGGAGTGTTTCCCGACTATCCAAATCGAGAAATATACCCTCGCTCATACTTGCGTAAGGTAATGACATTATATAGGCTATAATGTTTGTTTGGTCAATTAAATAGCAACAGTTTTTCGATGCTTTATTGTTCCATCCATTCAGTTCTATAATGTAACGACAATACAGAAGTTAAATAGTTACCGTCTCGGTGGTCTAGTTGGCTAAGGCGTCCACCCGGAAAGTAGGAGACTCGGGTTCGAACCGTGATCGGGACGGATTTTTTAATTTCTGGACTGTATTAAATATTAACAATTCCACCTACGGGAGTGTTTCCCGACTATCCAAATCGAGAAATAAAGTTTATTGATTGATTATTCTATATATATTGTTTAAACTTGGCTTTATAGTAGAGCGACTATGAAGCTGTTATGTTTGTACTTTAGACAGAAATTAGAAAAGTGACTACACCGGGGTATGAACCCGGGACCTTAGCTTACCGGGCTATGCTCTTACCAACTGAGCTATGCGGCCACCAATTTAAAACTGTCTAATTTTTGGTCTGTTTTTGTACATTGTTAATAACGTGTGTAGAGCAGATTGCACTGCCTATTAGACTACACATGAAATTAACTTGGAGAAATACGAACCATCTCTGTAACCCTAGAGTTGGGAAATATGATGTTTAAACTTGGCTTTATAGTAGGCGACTATGACGCTGTTATGTTAGTACTTTAGACAGAAATTAAAAAAGTGACTACATTTTTTAATTTCTGTCTAAAGTACTAACATATATATACATCCAAATTTGGTTTTAGGGTTTTTGTTCGTGTATTTCCTCTTCTCTCTAGCAGGCCTTCACAAGGACCATTGTCAGCTGGTCGACGTTTCGGCTGAATCACATCAGCCATCATCAGGACAAAACCCTAACAGCTCAGAAAAAAACTACTGCTGCTGCCTCGACTGCAGACGTGGGAAACGTGATTCAGCCGAAACGTCGACCAGCTGACAATGGTCCTTGTGAAGGCCTGCTAGAGAGAAGAGGAAATACACGAAAAAAAACCCTAAAACCAAATTTGGATGTATCTATGATTGTTCGTGAAAACCTACGTGCTAACATATATATATATATATATATATATATATGTTATGACGAAGGTTTTCGTAGACCGATTCTGATGTTGTATCGGGTTTGGGGTTTTCGTCCACGTGTAGTGGTCACTACACGTGGACGAAAACCTTACAAAACCCTTCTTTCAATTACATCCGCTCCGGCTGGGTTCAATGGATAATCCCTAGGAAATGAAAGGGTCTCGCTCAGGTACTGGGCCAAGTAAGACACGGTTTGAGTATATATATATGATAAAAACAAGGATCTTGGGTAAAAACCGCGTCGAAAATAAGATGAACCAGGGCAGAACCTGGGCGTCCACCGACGTTTCGTCTGTACTACGTCAGACATTTTCAAGGTTGACTGTGACTCTACGGAGGTTGGAGTCACAGACTGTGACTCCGTAGAGTCACAGTCAACCTTGAAAATGTCTGACGTAGTACAGACGAAACGTCGGTGGACGCCCAGGTTCTGCCCTGGTTCATCTTATTTTCGACGCGGTTTTACCCAAGATCCTTGTTTTTATCCTATGACGGGCCGCGAAAACCTACAACAATCCATATATATATGTTAGTACTTTAGACAGAAATTAAAAAAGTGACTACACCGGGGTTTGAACCCGGGACCTTAGCTTACCGGGCTATGCTCTTACTTACTGAGCTATGCGGCCACCAATTTAAAACTGTCTAATTTTTTGTTGGTAAGAGCATAGCTCGGTAAGCTACGGTCCCGGGCTCAAACCCCGGTGTAGTCACTTTTTTAATTTCTGTCTAAAGTACTAACATAACAGCGTCATAGTCGCCTACTATAAAGCCAAGTTTAAACATCATATTTCCCAACTCTAGGGTTACAGAGATGGTTTGTATTTCTCCAAGTTAATTTCATGTGTAGTCTAATAGGCAGTGCAATCTGCTCTACACACGTTATTAACAATGTACAAAACAGACCAAAAATTAGACAGTTTTAAATTGGTGGCCGCATAGCTCAGTTGGTAAGAGCATAGCCCGGTAAGCTAAGGTCCCGGGTTCATACCCCGGTGTAGTCACTTTTTTAATTTCTGTCTAAAGTACTAACATAACAGCGTCATAGTCGCCTACTATAAAGCCAAGTTTAAACATATATATTATTTCTCACACCTGCTTCCAACATAAGTCGGTTCAGGGGGTGGCTAACCAGTGCCATTCACTGCCAGATTGTCATTTGCTACTATAATTTCCTATTTCGTAGTCTGATGAGATGCGAAGTGATTGGCTCCAAACTCTGTTATCTTTCAGTAATGACAGCAACGTGGCAATCATAGATACTAGTTGGTGGCAGTCTTCTGTTTGATTTGCTCTCGACAATCACAATATATAGCAGTTTAGTAAGAGTTTGTCTTAGGCCCCGATAGCTCAGTTGGTAGAGCATCGGTTCGAAAAGCCGGAGGTTCTGGGTTCGATCTTCAGTCAGGGCAAACTTTTACGACAATTGCTATCATTCAATAATAATAACGCTTATTATTATTTTTTATTCAAAGACAAATACACGATTTAAAAAAATAAAAACAATCACAATTATTACAATTATCATGATTAAAAGATCAGCTTGAGGTTCTGGGTTTGCTCCATTCTCCTGATCGTCTGCATGGTAGGCCCTACTGTGTTCACTAAACTAGGGAAACGCTAAAGTCCCGTCGCGTTGTTGAGCGAGCACCGGTACGTGCAAAAACGACCCGAGTACGACATTCCCATAATGTTACATACCAATAAGTCTTTAAGCCTGTTTAAGGTCTTGACCGATTTAGCTGAAAATTGGTACAATAGGAGAGAATGTTGTACTTATTGACCCTGCAAAATTTCATAACGATCGGAACATTTTTATTTTTTTATTTTATTTTTTATAACCAACGATCGGATTTTGTTCAAAAACTATACAGCAACCCGCCTAGGTGGTATGTACATGTGTAAAAAATTTCAGGTCGATCAGAGAAACGGTGCGACCTGTATCGAAGCAGTAACAGAAAAAAAAAAACAGACATTTGAGCCATAAGAGTCAAGTGGAGACGCTCGCTCAAAAAGTGCGGCACCGCAAGCCTATGTTGTACAACTTGTAATTTGGATTGTAAGTTGGAATAGCAGTACTGATTGCTATTGTATTGTAGCTTGTGTAGCAAAGGACTTTTAAGGTAGTCGATGAAGTTCATAACAAATCGTTAAAAATTTAATACACATTTGCTTGAAATCATATTTGTGATTAATCAAGGACAAATCTGCTTGAGGTTTTATACACCATCAAGTGTAACATACTAGGAAAACGCTCAGTTGGACGCGTTGTTGAGCGAGCACCGGTACGTGCAACATGACCCGAGTACGACATTCCCATAAGGCCCACCACACAGTGTAGGCCTAACTGGATATTGACATTGTACACTATATTATACTATTCCAACATCTTTGCATTGTACTAATTCACGTCATGCCTTCTAAAGTGTATCTTTGTATCTTCACTGCCTCCTTCATTTTTTAACATCATTTTTCGAATTATGATTACCAATAAGTCTTTAAGGTCTTGACCGATTTAGCTGAAAATTTGGAAAATAGTAGAGAATGTTGTACTTATTGACCCTGCAAAATTTCATAACGATCGGTACATTTTTATTTTTTTATTATTTTTTTTTATTTTTTTTATTTTTATAACCAACGATCGGATTTTCTTCAAAAACTATACAGCAACCCGCCTAGGTGGTATGTACATGTGTGCAAAATTTCAGGTCGATCAGAGAAACGGTGCGACCTGTATCGAAGCAGTAACAGAAAAAAAAACAGACATTCGAGCCATAAGAGTCAAGTGGAGACGCTCGCTCAATGATTAATAACAGATAGCAATGATAAATTTGAAAAACATACATAAATAATATGCAACTAATGTCCTTGAGTCAGTGGCGTACGGTGAAATATATTTCGGGGAGGGGGGCTTTGACGAACGATTCAATGGGGGAGGGCCCCCCACAATAGCGCCGCAGGCAATTTTTTTTAAAATACGTATTTTTGAGTGGTTTTTACGTGTTTTAGAAGAAGTTAATGGGCTTTGCTGAACGAAAAAAGAAAATATAGAAGAAGAATTTTATATTTTGCTTCAACCTAGATGAATTGAAGAATGTAATATTTATGCTTGTTGGTTTATGCTTTTATGGTTATTTTGTCATTTTTTATAGGGGGGGGGGGCGAGAAGATACTTTCGCCCCCCTCCGTAAGCTCAGGGGGGGGGGCAAGCTACCACCCTGCCCCCCGGCTCCGACGCATAGGCGCATACATAGGCCTACGCGTTCATTTTCTTGGTCCCATCCCCCAAGACTGCCGACTATAAAGGCATCCACTGTGGTAGTGTAGCCCTACCTTTCCGATTCAAATACCTTAGCAGTCTCCCGGTATTTTTCCTCCTTACGTATAGTGAACGCATCTGCGCTATTCTCAAATAAACAAGCAACATCTATGATTCTCACAGTTTTTAATGTATTATCTTTGATAATGATATCATGCCAATTTACAGCTGTAGCGTTTTTGCAATGCTCTGGAATGGCGCATACAATGGTTTATGACATGTGGCAGAGTCTCTTGCGGATAGTTGACGAGCGAAGCGAAGACTTCAATTTCACTGACCCCCCAAAAAATTTAGCTCGGGTGTTTTTTTTTTTGTATTTTTTTTTTGTATTTTTGTCTGTTTGTTCGCTCTCTACCGGGCAAACGGCATATGCGATCTTGATGAAAATTTGACAGGACCTTCGAAATCTCTGAACTTAAACTTGCCACGTTTTTGGGTACAATCGAAGAAATATTTCTCATGAATATCGTACTTTTACGATTTTTTTTCGATTTTTTGTGCGATATTTTCGTGCCATTTGGGCCAATTCTGACCAAACGGGTGGGGCTACAACGTTCATATTATACATGGATATTAAAGTTATGGTGATGAAGTACCTTTTGAAAGACAAAAGTTGAAAAAGTTAGCCAGAATCCATATAAATAAAGCTTTTAATATAAGTTTTTTACGGTAAATAAATAATACCAATTGACAAGAAACAATAGAAACTTGACAACAATCACCTACAATGTGTAGGCAACAAAACAGAGCACTTGCAAAAGTAAAGATATCCTACTCAAACTAAAAACTTTAAAAAGCTCATCCATCAACGCGGCGGGACTTTAGCGTTTTCCTAGTTACACAATCGGCATGACTTAGATCCCTCACCCCAGAATTGACTCCCATTATTAACATTCAATCTGGCTCTAATGCTATTGTTGTAACTGTCTGTTATCTTTGAGACTTTATAACCGACTTCAATGGCATCACATTATCAAATCATAAATCAATCAAAATCAATATCAAATTGTTACATGCCGCAATTATGATGATTCGTTATTGATATGATTAACAAAATTTTGATTTCAAAGACAGCAAAACATGTAGGCCTATTCAAGTGATTGATTGATTGATTAAAACTTAAAAGCTTTATTTCCATGATTTACATTGTATACATAGGACATACAAGTAATGATCTTGACCACGGTGATCTTGACCCTCGGTTGTGGTATAGGGTGTTTTGTTTTTGATATGAAGCAGGTCTGTTTAACTTTACGTTCTCAATTTCAATTTCGATGGCACAATTGATAAGTTAAATTCAAACATGTTTTCATGGATATTAAGAAATGTAGCATAGTGGGGCTGTTGATGTATTTATGTTAGTTTTCCATACAGTAAATTCGAAACCTTTGGAATTCGGTAATTTTGTAGGGAGATAAAGTATTAGTAATTTTAATTAAGCGTCATTTTTTAACGCTATTTTAGGCAATTTCCCATCATCTTTCAGGGGTAGATTTAATATGTGCGTAATAAGCACACTTTGAAGTACTTTCCTGCACACAATAAATTTATTTTGAAGTACTTTCCTGCACACAATTAACTGAATATGTCATGCAACCATTGTATTTATATATACATGTTCTTCATGTTTATTTTGGTTATATGTTCCGTTCTCTGTATTGTCACCATCTTATATAATTTATAAATTGTCTTTACCCCACAGTTAAGCCTTTTTCAGGCTTTGTGGGTTTTTTGATTATATTCTTGTTAGATTTATTTCTGTATGTAACATTAATTATTTATTTGTACAATTTGCTATGTTGTATGAGTCATGTATGTTCTATGACAGTAAATTTGTAAATTTGTGAAATAGCATTCATATTATACTGACCCCGTATGTCCATGATTGATCAATAATTAACAAGCTAATTTGCATAAATGATTGAACTCCAGTTTGCAATATGAATACGTTTAGGACACAAAACCTTCCCGTCTATACACGGTTGTTTATTGTAGTAACATCGTTACTACTGTTACCTACTAATTTATCAGTACTAACAATAATGTAGGTGATATTTAAATTAATTATATTGTTGGATGAGCGTAGCGAGCGTAGCGAGCGAAGAGAAGACTTCAATTTCACTGACCCCTCAAAAAATTTAGCTCCAATGTTTTTTTTTTTTTTGTATTTCTGTCTGTTTGTTCGCTCTCTACCGGGCAAACGGCATATCCGATCTTGATAAAAATTTGACAGGACCTTCGAAATCTCTGAACTTAGACTTGCTACGTTTTTGGGTACAATCGAAGAAATATTTCTCATGAATATCGTACTTTTACGATTTTTTTCGATTTTTAGTGCGATATTTTCGTGACATTTGGGCCGATTCTGACCAAACGGGTGGGGCTTCAACGTTCATATTTCACATGGACATTAAGGCAATGGTGATGTATTGCTTTCTGAAAGAAAAAGTTGAAAAAGTTAGCCAGAATCTATAGAAATAAAGCTTTTAATATAAGTTTTTTGATTTTTAGTGCGATATTTTCGTGACATTTGGGCCAATTCTGACCAAACGGGGGGCTACAACGTTCATATTATACATGGACATTAAGGTTTTGGTGATGTAGTACCTTTTGAAAGAAAAAGTTGAAAAAGTTAGCCAGAAGCCATAGAAATAAAGCTTTTAATGTAAGTTGTTTACGGTAAATAAAACCAATTGACAGGTAACAATAGAAACTTGACAACAATCACCTACAATGCGTAGGCAGCAAAACAAAGCACTTGTAAAAGTAAAGATATCCCACGCAAACTAAAAACTTTAAAAAGTTCATCCATCAACGCGGCGGGACTTTAGCATTTACCTAGTAATATAAAATGGTAGCCTTTTCATGTTGGTGATGTATGTTGTTACCACTTTTTCATCAGTCAGAAGTATTTTAACTTCTGATTTGGACTTAAGTCCATCAGTTCTTGTCTTAGGAGTTTGTAAACGGTGACTTTGGAGCCGTCCTAGCAACGAGGCACATAATAAATTCAAAGTTGTTCTGAATCGGCCTTGTTGATACTGGCGTTGATCCGCGGGTTTTCACACTGTCCACACTACTGATTGCTATTATTTCCTATTAAAAATATCGATCTTTGGTTGGTTATCACTCGTCGATTGCGTCGGGGCCTACAGGGTTGGTTGGCTTGATCGCTTTGGTTTACTGTCCCCCACTGAAAATCAGTTAGCCTATGTGACTGAGTGGGTAGACTCTAAATACAATTTATTTATTTATTTACCAGGTTCACAAATCACAATAAATAGTTAACTATTAGATTCCCATTTATAACTTGATTCGTAAGTTTGATTACACCATTGGCATTAGTTTAGTGTTATACCAATGTAAATTTGATTAAAATGCAATTAAATCGCGATTTAATTACTTTTTGGTTATTTTTATACATACATTATATGGTAATTGTTTATTGAATGTTTATTTAAACTCGTTTACTAAAGTCACTATTTATTTCCCGTACTCGGCGCATTTTCGACGAGGGTCCCCTCATCTTCATCCGGCCACGCCAGACACACTGAGGTCCAAAGTGTTTTGGGTTTGGTTTGGGGGTGGATGGGCTAGTAAGCAAGCTCTGGATACGTAATCTACCACCAGAGGTCTCCAGCTTGTGTGTAGTTCTAGACTTTGTTGACAGTCGAATGCTGCTGCTGCTTTAATTTTGTGCGTTCTGGGGTTATTGTCAAAAAATAAAATTTTGGATTCGTCCAATTTTATTGGTTGGTTGCATTAATGGTCTTTGAGTCGCGAGCGAATTGTTCCTTTTTCTACTGCTTTTTCATGTTCATTAATACGTACTGACACTGGTCTTTCCGTCTCACAGAAGAATGTACGATTGCATCCACAGCGAATCGAATAAACTAAGTGTTTTTGTCGGGGCGTCCAAACACGTAGTTTATTCGACTCGCGAGAGAACCGGTCAACGCCCACTTTAGTTCTCTGTTCAAAGATTCGCGCCTTGTTGTTACATTTATCGACAGAATTAGCTCGAAGTAGTTCCGGGTACTGTCCCAGGTCGCGCCAGAGTACTTGTTTACGTTTCATAATCAATATGGCGCTGCACTTGGCGAGACAAAACGGAACAAAAACTGTCCATGCAGCAGTTTTCCGCCTGCCTGCGAACAGTTAGTTCGTACGCGACTCGCGAGTGAAATACAGTTACAGTGTAGTGGTTTCTGTGTTTATTGTTCCTCTTTTCTGTGTGAATTGGATTATAAAACGGATTATTACCCACTTTACAAGGTATGTTGATGCTTCGTACTAACGAACAATATTATGCACAATTATTGCAGGCTTGCAGAGGCCTAATTAAATTTTGGCAGACTTGTAGCCTAGGTAGGAGCAAAGGGGTAGTATAGGGCCTATGGCCCTATCGTTGGAATTACGTATAGGCCTATAGGCCTAGCCCTACTCTTGTCCCCCCGCGTCATCCCTTACGTCCCTCCCTTCGTCTCGATTAGCCAAGTTGCATAAATACGCGACGTAAAGCAATTTCCATCCTACTCTTAAGTACAGGAAAAGTCATAGCCTAGCAAATAGCACATCGTTGTGGGTTGTGGCCTACCGGGTAGGCCCTAGGCCTACCCTACATCTAAATTGCAGAAGGCAGCACTTGATTTCACCTGGGCAAAAGAAAGAGACCCCAGGCTTTAGGGTACGGCGTGACGGCTGGGTAGTGGGTAGGCCTACCTGTAGGGCCAGAGCCAATTCAGTAACTTTGCCTAACTTGTAAGCCCCTGTTTCCTGTGTGCTTGGTGACTGCTGTTTGTAGGGGTTCTACTGAGTCGTCTAATGGGCCTCGGTGCTAGTTAGACCTAATTGCTTTGTTATATTGATAAGCAACTGAGATAATAAACATGAGGCCAGCATACGCATACGCGTTGTCGGACGAGTGAGCGAGTACCCTGGTACATTTGCATATATACAAAATTGTGGCTACCGGTAGGCCTACCATTACCAACATACATAATAATTGTAGCCTAAAGTCCAGAGATAAGTTTTCATATTACCACATCAGCTATTATGTGGGATGATTGGATCACCTCAAAAGCAATTAGGCTAATGAGCTTAGCCATTCTCCCCAAAATAAATATCCATTATTTACTGGTTGTTTCAAAGCAAGTAACCAGATGCTGACGTCACCGGCGGGTGGATTACAGCCAATTAGCGGTCGCCGGTTTAAAATACTGATCGCTCATTGGCCCGCCGAAACGACGCACATCTGCTTAGCCTAATTGCTTCGTAGCAACATACCTACCGGTATAGTAGTAGGCCCTATCTATGTACCTACCCATCCACCCCCCGCCCCCCTAAGACAAAAAACTGGAAAGTACCGGTACAATACCACACACATAACAAAACAATATAAGTAAGCCTAACCATTGGCCCAAAATCACATAATCTTAATCACTCCCTCTCTCTCAGGAGAAAGAGGGTACCGGTAGCTATGTTCTTACTATGTAGGCCTACCGGATCTGTAAATACAAATTTGAATACCTACTTGAATACTTGAAAAGTATTGAGATCTAAAGGAAGGGCCAAATTACAACTCGCAACCTTCTCGTGGTTTTGCCCGCGATTAGGGGAGTTTTTCTCCCTGAAACTAATGGCGAGCTCTGGGTCGTCGTCGGGGAACTTTCCCCTTCCCTTTGACTACCTCCCCGACGGCGACGACAATGACAACACGGACGGATGATGACACAGACGGAGACGACCACGACGTGGGGGAAACCCTGCCCTCCCCATACGCTTGTGGTTGGTTCTGACCAGCACAGGCCTGTCCACCCCTTGTCCCCCCGCGTCATCCCTTACGTCCCTCCCTTCGTCTCGATTAGCCAAGTTGCATAAATATAATATCCAATCCAATCCAATACTACCCTTCTACATTTTCGCTCTCGTAATAGGCCTACTTACATTGGGCCCCACGACCATGAGTACCCCTACCGACCGGTAGGCCTAATTGTCTGCATTCTTGTAATATCTAAAATTGTATTAGGCCTAGCTATGTAGAATTTCGTAGAAATAATAATACATAAAACGCATATCCAACATCACTGGGCGGCCGCAGTCCGCCACTGTGCCAGTGGTGCCGTATGGCAATTTCATCTTGGCACCATCGATTCAATAAATCAATAACGTCTAATAAGTCACTGTGCCAAGTGGTTTGCTTCTATATAGAATGAAATGCAAGGTTCACCCTATATGTTCCGAACTAACATGGCTGAGCCACGGATAAACATTTAATTAGGCGGCATAGTGTGTTTCGAAATTGCTTCATGTAGTAGTTGTAGTAGCTGTAGCTACGTGTGCTACACGGGGTCTTGGCGACCCCACAGCGTCAATCCTTACGGTCCCTCCTTCGCTCAGATAGCCAAGTCGTCATAGAAGAATAACGCATAATACCAATCACACAACAACCCTGACGTCTGGTCACCTAATGTCACTAAGTTAGGCCCCATATGTTTATAACGATGCATAGTGCCTAATTGTGCATCTTTGTCATATCGACAAATTAATTTCCAAGTAATAAGAATTTTAAAATATCAAAAATATTTCATAATATTGTCTTCAACACATTTAGGCACCCTCGCGCCCTTGCAGGGTGCCCTGATGGCCATTTTCATCTTCGGGCCCATCGCGACCGCACCCTAAACCTCTATACATACCTGTGCCAAGTGGCTTCGCTTCTAAAAGACAAGCTTCGGACCACCCATAATCTATGTTCCACGACTAACATGCTGACCACGTCCTCGTAACCATTTAAAGCGCTTGGCTGCAGCGAAAATCGTTGTTGCCACGAGACGATTGAAACCCACGCCTGTGAGCCTACGTTGGCTCACGCTACTCGTATGCCCAGCCGACGGAATAAGTTCGTAGAGGCCTTCGGCCAAGTAGCCATGTAGATGCGATCTGAGAGCAGGAACCAGTCCTCGTACAGCATATTTTCGGAACCATATCCGTAGTGACCGATCACGACAAACCGGGACGTCCTCGTCGAGCCCAACAACGTTAGGCCACCCATATGTTTACAACCGATGCAGACATGCGAAACACAATCATCGTAAGTGACATCCCTTGTGCATCGCTTCCAAGAAATAAACGTATGTGTCCAACCACATATGCAACCCAGCGCCCCTTGAGGAGCCCTTGAGGCCCTCAAATCGTAGTGCCCGAGCGCGACACGAACCCGTCCTCGTAAGCCCTACGTTCTCACGCCCCTGACCACCGGCGACGACATCGAACCCACGTCCTCGTAGAGCCACACGCTTCGATGTCGTCGTCGGTGGCACATACGATTTTGGCGCTGGTCCGAAGCGTATGGCTCTACGAGGACGTGGGTTCGAATCCCGCAAGGCTGGGTTGTTGTAATAGCCCTTCCTCCTCATTAAATTACGACGTAATCTCTACTATATTAGAAGGCGCTGCTCTCCCATATTTTACTTCCAGTCGTTTTAGTTTAGGGCCATCAATACAATTGATAGGGCAAAGTCGGTCAACTTTCTCAGTCGTCATAATTATGTTCAAAGCGATGATAGCGCAGGCGGTCTAATTAGTAGCGTGTTTATCAGTGGTCGGTCCCACATTAATTAGTCATTCCTCCCAGGCAGTTATAGGCCTAGTCAGGCCAGAGTCCCACGACCTAACACACTGTGCGGTGTACGATTCCTCGAACTAGAACAAGACACGGTGGATTGAGAATAGTCCGACTGTAGAAAACACAATAGTAACACACAACAAGGTTAGGCCTGGTTGGTTAGACCTATGATGCTGCTGCTGGTCGCGTGGGAATCACCGCTCGTCGTCTCGATGACCCCTGCAGCTGCTTCGCTATCAATCGTGCCAACCCAATGGCTTGTACGTCTCGTGACCATCTATTACAATTTAGAAGTGAAGAAGTAGTGGATAGAGGCCGCCCGTTTTCTATTATAGTCCGTTGGATTATATCCTTGCTGAAAAAATCTTGGCAAGAACTTGGCTTGATATTGGCAACAGGGTGCGAATTAATGGCTTGGCAGAGGGGGGGATGGCCCAGTGTAGTATCTGAGTGGACCGCTAGGGGTCTGAGGCGAAGCCCCAGCCGGCGGAGGCAATTTTTTTGGGGGTATTATTGTCCTCGAGATGGCATTAGAAGCGATCTGAGGAAAATTTTTGGGGTATTATAGCCCTCGAGATGGCCTTAGAAGTGATGTGAGTGAAATTTCAGGGTATTATTGCCCTCGAGATGGCATAAGAAGCGATCTGAGGTATTATTTTGAAAGGATTATGTGCAAATTGACGCATTATTTATTAACATGTTACGAGATAAAGTCCCTTGATATGATGTGATATGATATGAGATGGGAATCCAGAGGTGGGGATTTAGCCATCCCCGGCAGGGATACCTTTCAGTAAAACAGAGCCAGGGATGAAATTACCAAAGGGGGGAAATTCGGGGGGGATTTCCCCCCCCCCGGTCAATTTGCACCCTGATTGGCAACATTGTAATGATTGATTGATCTTGGCAAGTTCTTGCGACTTTGTTGACAAGATCTTGCGAACATCTTGTCAAGCTCTTGGCAAGATTATGATTGGTCTATTTATGCGGGGCCTAATCGGTAATTGAAACAATTTCGATACACACAATGCCTCCTTATTAGATGATTATACATGGCTTGTTAATATTGGCCCTGTGAACATAAAGCAAGGAGGCATGCCTGCAGGCTAGGGCAACACCAAACACTTATATCTAGTCTTGCAGTCAATTGTCACTACAAAAGCGGTTTTAAACTCTTACATAGCCTGGTGCCTAAATAATGGCAGCTATCTGTAGCTATGTAGACCTATGTGTATGTGGCCTTTGCCTACCATGTATAACTGTCGACTCTAGTTCAAAATAAACTGAAACTAATTGGATGAGCGAAGCGAGGACTTCAGTTTCACTGCCCCCCAAAAAATGTAGCTCGGGTGTTTTTTTTTTTTTTTTTTTTTTCTGTGTTCGCTCTCTGCCGGGAAAACGGCATATTATGCGATCTTGATGAAAATTGGAGGGGACCTTCGAAATCTCTGAACTTAGACCTGCCACGTTTTTGGGTACAATCGAAGAAATATTTCTCATGAATATTGTACTTTTACGATTTTTTTCGATTTTTAGTGCGATATTTTCGTGACATTTGGGCCGATTCTGACAAAAGCGGTGGGGCTACAACGTTCATATTTTACCATGGACATTAAGGTAATGGTTATGTATTGCTTTTTGAAAGAAAAAGTTGAAAAAGTTAGCCAGAATCCATACAATAAATGTTTTAATATGAGGTTTTTTGAGGTAGGGCCTACATACATAGGCCTAATTACAATTAGCCTAACAAGTAACAATAGAAACTTGACAACAATCACCTACAATGCGTTCAAAAAGCTCTTGCAAAAGTAAATAGATGATTAGATCCCACGCAAACTAAAAACTTACAAAAAAGCTCATCCATCAACGCGACTAAAAAAAGCGTTTGCGAAGCTTCCTAGTAGACAGCACAAATGTAGGCTTGGCTTGTTTGCTTCCATGTTGTTTGACTTCGATGAGGTTCAAGAAGATAACAAGATCTTGTCTATTTGTTTAATCCAAGATCTTGGTAAGACGTTGATAGGATCTTGTTTTTATCCAAGATATTACATAAATCTTGTTTCTAGCCAAGTTCTTAGCAACATTCTTCGGCAGGTTAGGAGTAAAAACGTGGCTATTTGTGAAAGCAAACCGTTGTGCACCCGCGTTTAACTTGTCAAATAAAGCATTTTAATACGCAGTCCATTATGCGGGTGAAGGGTCTACTAGGAAAACACCATAATCGTTGTTAACGAGTGAGCGAGTCATGTGTTGAGTACCCGATAACATTCCATTTCTTCCCCTTACCTATAAAGCTGTATCCAACACGTCGTGGTCTCTCCTCTCTAGCCTAGTGGCGCATTATGCCCATACAGTTGACGCGCCCTGATACCAACTAAACTATAAACCCTATAATTTATACCTTAGGCATATGTCAATCTACTCAAAGGCAAATGTTCCCGGGTACTCAACACAGTCATGACTCTCTCACTCGTCGAACAACGACTTTGGCGTTTTGTAGTCCAGTTTTGTCAAAGGCGCCTTTATACCCGGAATGTGGAAGACCCGGGTTCAAACAACGGTCGGGATAGAACTTTTATATTTCTGAATTATTTTATTATTTCTGGAAAATTATAGAACATGTTTTGAAAATTTAAATGCATACAATACTATGGAAAACCTATAGCCAGTACGAATTACGTGTGATGATTGTAGGTTTACTCAATCTCCCAGCGGAATGTTGGGGAACCTTGAGCGTCGAGATTTGTACCTTCCTCTTGGTAACTGCATGCATTCACCGCTCGACAGATATTATTCGATAAAAATTATTTCTTCTAGAACAAAACCATTGTCGTCAAATTAAATCCCTTCCATTTTAAGCCTATTTTTTAATTTATTATTTCTTGTAGGTTTAAATCGCAACGGATTTTGCTAATTTTCTTAGCAAAGTTTGTTCAAAAAATTCAGGTCAATCTGTTTGGCCGTTCGGCCTTATGGGATCGAACAAACTTTAATTTAGACTTTAGAGACATACTCGCGAGGAAAACCCGTTCGACTTGCGTTGTAAGACTGTCGTTGCGCTCCCTCGTCTAACTAGGAAAACGCCAAAGTCGTTATTTGCTAGACGAGTGAGAGCTTGTAACGCTTTGGGAAATCGTGAGATAAACCTGAAACCAACATTGCCGGCTCAGACAGGTCCGCGCTAGACGAAGTGGTGTCGAGGACTGCAATGAGCAAAACATTACATCGCCAACGCCAAAATATTAAAGATATCAAGATTCCATCCTCAAATCAAATCCAATTTAATCTCTGTAAAACGATTTTTTTGCTGCAATTTATTTTTGTAAGTTGGCGGTTCATTTTTTTTTTTAATTTTGCCAGTAGTCAACATTCATTTGGTGGTATAAACTGGTAACATTAGAGAGAAAGTTTTAGTTTTTCAGAGAACTTTTAGTTTAAAAAAATTAATTGACGATTTTCAAATCACAGCGCCCTCTATATCGCGCGCGCAAGCATTATGGGAGAAAGGGATTTACATGCTAAATGCCATATGCTCGGGTGTGTGTGGAGAACTGCGTTTCCAACAATGGCGGTGCAGTCAGCCACAATCCCAATCATATGGCATTTTAGCATGTAAATGCACCTTTCTCCCATAATGCTTTGCAACGGAGCGCGCATGCGCAGTTAATTCTGAAAATGGTCTATTGAATAGACCTATTTCACAATTTATTTTTTTGTAGGTTGGTTTCCTGCTAGCCATCTTATGGACCTAGACGTTGGTGTGAAATTTCGTCATAATCGGGCCAGTAGTTTGGCCCCTGTGCGTCGAACACACAGACATAGGGCGCTACACACAAACAGACACATAGGCTAAACACAACGAACTGCAAAACTTGCCATAGAGACTTCGCTCGCTGAGCTCACAAGTATTTTTTTTTTTAAATGGTAGGGCCTAATCTATTTGTTCGGTTTTGTGTGTCACTTTCTCATATTTTGGGGACGGCAAATTGAAAAGTAAACATTTAAAACTTGTAAGTTTAACTTATGTAGGCCCTGTGGGCGCCACATTGGTAATGCCCCCCCCCCCCCACGTACAATGTTGATTCCTAAAGTTCGTAAATATGGCATCATGCTTGCTGCTTGGTATCAATTTCTATCAAACTAGACCAATTTGTGACACATATCCCATTATGCATATTTGATGACATTTCCTTGTATTTCCGCCAAGAATGATGAAATTGATGTCACAAACTGTTTCATATTTGTGCCTATTTTGTAATAGTTAGTCACAATGTGTACAACATACTCAGACATTTCACACTAAAATTCTATTTAAATACGCTCGTGTCTAATATAATAATCCTTGTTATGTTTCATTCACATCAACATAGTAAGTGTCTTTATAGCTCGTCCTCGTCGACAACCTCCTCTGTATATCCAAAATCAATATGCCTCGAGCTGATTGTGGACGCGAGTATCTTATTACTCCAACCCCCCTTGCAATACTTGCAAATTGAACCTATCCCTCCTACTCTTGCCTTGTTGTGTACTGTGTACGTCGCGCTAGAGAGAGATGCAGATTATCTACATTCAAATTAAACCGTCTTCCGGATGGAAACGGCGGAAACAATTAGATCAAGCATCGCGAGAGATGCTGAGCTCACGTCCCTCGCGCCTTGGGACTGTTGCTACGACAAACATGCGTCCGTCCCATATCCTAGGACGTATTCAACCCTAAGTCCGGGGGTGCCAAACTCACGCAGCGCCCCCAAGACTACGATCAGGCTAATTCTCTGTGAGCATTTAGTGCTGATTTAGTGCCCCAAATCCCAGATTTAGATCTTAGGACTTAATCAACCCTAAGCCCACTTTTTATGAATTAGAAATTACCTCCTCTATAATGTCATACATAGGTACCGTACAAAGTCCTTTGTTTCCAAACTGATGTCCAGATTCCAAAACGTTTTAACGCGGCTTTCTACTTTTTTACGTCAATATAGATTGATAATAACTAACATCTGACAAAATCGACAACACAAAGCTAAAATAAAAATATCATCCGCGAAAATGGTCCACAAAAATTCTTCATGAAAGTCGCCGTATGGGAGTGTAGGACCCCATTTGATATAAGATAATCACTTTATGACGTTCTTACTCCAAAACTACTGTTTTTACTTGCCCACACAGCCTATTTATTTACCCAATCATTTCTTTTTCTTGAGTCTTGAGTCTTGACTATCTTTGATTGAGTCACAAGGCTGTAAAAGTCTTACCGAAAGCTGTGAGGCAACCGTGAAGCCATACGTGACGCTCAGCTTATCCGTGCAGTGTTCTTAGAACGTAGGTGATTAGAAGCCAGTCAGGTGACCGAATGCATGGGAGGAGAGGACACAATGATAAGATAGGCTAAAGTCTATCAATCCTTGAAGTACAAAGTGACCATCGACGGACGCGTCTGGTATGGGTATGAGGCAACTGCTAAGGGTTGTCGCGTGTAGTTTGAGGGTTTTTATACCTGCTGTATTCTCTTCCTGTTATTTTATTCAATTTATTTATTGATATTGTACCAACTCTGGCCGATAATTTGAAAGTCGAAGAAACATGTCTGAAAAGTTTGCTGAATGAAAGAAGGCCTTTAAAATAACAAAACAAAAAATTGTAAATTTTTTTGGGCGGGACATAACATATAACACAACACACATAACATAGGCCTATTATATTTAGATTTTTGGACAAAAGTGTAATATACAAGACTAGTATAATACAATACAATACAATACAATTCATTTATTTAGCTTCATCAGCTATTACACACATTACAATACAATACATTTCATACATTACATTTATTTCTAGTAACTCTTTCTAATTGTACGGTTGGTAAACAAATACATATGTTATACATTCAGATTTAAATGTTAACAAGTTTTTTTTTTGTTATAGTTTTTATACTTTTAGTCAATTTATCAAACATTCTTAATCCAGCATAAAATATTGATTTTTGAGTTGCAACTTTGTTCACATATTTAACATTAAAATTATTTATTGACCTTGTTTTATGTTCATGTACTTTATTATTATATTATTTGAATTCGTTAATTAATTAATTAAATTTTGAGAATCGGTTTTATAGACATAGTTTCTAAACACCTTTAGCTATAGCTTGACTATAGCTAAAATAGTTTTCTGAAAATAACAGTTGGTGTACGAATTTTTTTGTCAAACGTTACAAATACGAGTTTTGTACCGTTTGACAAAAAAATTCATAGACCAACTGTTATTTTCTGTAAACTTTTTTAGCTATAGTCAAGTTATAGCTAAAGGTGTTTAGAAACTAGGCCTATGTCCAGAAAACCGATTCTCAAAATTTAATTTTGAACTAATCTTGTATAGGCCTATTACACTTTTGTCCAAAAATCTAAATATAATTTCCAAAAGTGAGGTTATGTCCCGCCCAAAAAAATCACAATTTTTTTCTGTTATTTTAAAGGCCTTCTTTCATTCAGCAACTTTTCAGACATGTTTCTTCGACTTTCAAATTATCGGCCAGAGGTGGTACAATAGCCTTAATTGCAAATATCTAATAACGTTGTTAAAATATTAAGCGTGCGCCTTGAATTTTATTTTTTTGGGACGAAATTCTATGATAAAAACTGACTTGAGTTACGAATAATGCTTCTATAATATATTTACTACAGATAATATTATTTAATAATATAGCCTAATAATATTTATATATTTCAGTCAGTTTTGATCGTAGACACTAGGGAAAAAAATCGCATTCCATAACTCAAGCTACACATTTGAACCACGTTATTAAATATTTGCAATTATAAAAAAAATCGCCGAATAAATTACTTTCATCACAATAGATTTGAAATGGGCGAAGGCAGGTGAAAAAAAAAACATGTTCGCTCCCAAGTTCGATCACGCCAAAAAGGTGGAAAGGGAAAAATACGACCGATCCCGGTCTCGTCCGCCGATGGTCACTTTGTACCTCAAAGATGGATAGACTTTGATTCTACAGTCTCCAATACGTCCGCACAGGCGCGAGCGTAGCAAATTGAAGCGTCAATCTAGCGATTTGGCGTTTCAATTTATGCTTTACGTTATGTTTTTAGATGCGATTAAAGTATTTTACTGGATTGTTTTGATAAGGTTTTAGCTTAGTGCAGCATGGGACTGCACAAACAGAAACAATAAGAAGTTATTGCATAAGGGAATTTAGTCACCATTTGGTTGTTCATGGCTAATATGCTCACCTGTCAACCTGACGGCCATGTTGAAAAATATTTGTGCTTCAAATCGCTACCATCTACTTTAACATACAAACTCGTTGGTCTTGTGGTTAGCGTCTCTGCTTCCGATGCAGACGGTCCAGGGTTCGGATCCCGCTAGAGGCAGAAGTTTTAGGAATTTGTAAACGGTGACTTTGGAGCCGTCCTAGCAACGAGGCACATAATAAATTTAAATCGGCCTTGTTGATTCTGGCGTTGATCCGCGGGTGTTTGCACTGTCCATACCACTGATTGCTATATTTCCTATTTAAAATATCGATCTTTGGTTGCTTATCGCTCACTCGTCGATTGCGTCGGGGCCTAAAGGGTTGGCTAGGTCGCTTTGTTTTACTGTCCCCCACTGACAATCAGTTAGGCCCTAGGCCTATATGACTGAGTGGGTGGGTAGACTCTAAATACGAATTTATTTATTCATTTTATTAAGATGGCTTCTAATTGTCACGCCAGTGGACCAATGACATGGGGATCTATAGCCTACTATAGATGTTCAATATCATTGGGAGGATCACCTGGTCGGCTCAGCTTATGTGCGGCCATCCAACAGTATGTTACCACAGGACAACCAATGAACTGTTTGTTTGTTCGCCGTATCTTAGCTATTGTTACAACTTATACCTTCGCACAGTGGATATCGATAAGAGGTTACGCCAACCAACAACAACAACAACAACAACAACAACAACAACAACCAGCGACCGATAGTGAGTGACAAATAGAAGCATACGTCGCGTATTTAGGTCGGGAGATTACCCTAGTAGCACAGGATTTTTGGGATCGTCTGGGCCACGTATGGCCCTCATCTGGCTGCCTGACGTACGGGAAAGCACGTCTGGGCATCGTCTGGCCCATACCAGGCTAGCCATACATTTTAAACTGCTTGGCCGTCGGATGCCAGCCAGATCCTTGCCATACGCGACTAGCCATGACTTGGCAAACAACTGGCTAGCCATATTTGGATCGGATGCGTCTTTACCCTAGTCAGCTGCATCTGGCACGCCGGATACCAGCCAGATCCTTGCCGTACGCGGCTAGCCATGACTTGGCAAACAACTGGCTAGCCACACGTGGCCCAGATGCGTCTTAACCAAGCTCAGAGGTATGTGGCACGACGGATGCTAGCCATGTCATTTCCACACACGGCCAGCCAGACTCGTCTTGACAAACAACTGTTTAGCCGTTAGGGCAGAAAGAGGGTGGGGGTAGCGTCGAGTTTGAATTTGAAAATAATGAATGACTTGTCTGTTACCTTTCTTTGGTTAGTTGCGAATGCTCTCTCGAGAAGGCTGGATCTATGCTGGTCTCTGTGGTGTAGGTATTTATGCTACGTATAATGCACACGCACGTAGCACACGTTTTTGGAGTCCCATGGAAAGGTAATATATACGCAGTACACACACCCCAAAGGATTCATATAGGCGCACCGCACCAGCGAGAAGCGGTAGTCATCCTGAAGGTAAATGGTAGTGTAGCTACTACACATCTGTTGCCAGAAAGTGTAAAAATACTCAAGGTTAAAATACAGTACGCACTCGCCCCTATAGCAAGAAGATGGATTCATATAGGCAAAGCCTGGAGCAGAAGTCGAACTGAAGGTAATGTTAAACCACTCAGCCCTTGCCAGAAAGAACGTGTCTTCATACTAATGGTAATGCATGCAGAACGCACGCAGAAGTCTTATATGAAGATAAGGTTAAACCACTCAGCCCTTGCCAGAAAATTGGGTCTTCATACTAATGGTAACACATGCAGTACGTACGCACCCCCAGCAAGAAGGTGGATTCATATCGGCGCATGGTGCCAGAAACTGTCCATGTTTCATGTAAGTATACACTCGCTCACATCCATCGCAGGAAAAAACAAAATATGAAATATATCATTGACAGTTATTTATAAAAAAAATTGTGAATAAATATGTATGCATATCATTATTTACCTCATGATGAGTCCTAAACTTCCTGTCAGACCCACATATGGCAACATGGCTATGCTCTCATCAGTAAATAAAACTTGTCTGGCTGGGATCTGGCAACCACAAGGCTAGCCGTGCGTCTGGCTGGCCAGATGCGTCCCGTACGAGGCCCAGGACGCATGGGCCATATGTGGCATGACTGCCAAAAACGAATACCAGCCACACACGGCTAGCCGCATGTGGCATGGACGTTTTCGCCGGCTAGACAGATATGGCCCTTACAAGGCCCAGACGTACGTGTTCTTAGGGTACGCTGCTTACGCGCGAGCCTCTGATACTGGAGGGAGGTTCGATACTAGCCAGTTGAGGAGTTGCTGAGGGAGTCCCTGAACAAAACCACACCGGGCAGTCGGGCACAACTGATGTCTATAGTCTACAGAAGGCAAGGGCATCCCTACCAAAACCTGGGTTTACTAGTTTTACTGCAATATTAATATTCCTGACTTATGTATGATCACTGGGCTGTTTCGTCGTGTCGATAATGAGGCACTGCTCGACGTTTCGCCACCCATGTTGGTGGCTTCTTCAATCATTCAATCATCATCAATCATTCTTGAAGAAGCCACCAACATGGGTGGCGAAACGTCGAGCAGTGCCTCATTATCGACACGACGAAACAGCCCAGTGATCATACATAAGTCATCTACGGGTCGTGAAAGCCTACAATATCTCATTAATATTCCCATTCCAATAGTGACTCAGATCAACCAAATCTTTCAAGTTGAAGTGGTAACAACTCGCAGGCTTAAGCACGGCGCGCACCAGAACGACTCGGCTCGGTTTCGTCGACAGAGTGGTGTGAGTAATCGCTTCGGTATCGTCCAAAGTGCCGCGCACCATACGCTCGGCTCGGACCGCGCGACCAGGTGCTACACTCGGTTCACCAGTTCCATTATGTTTCTCGACCTCATAGTAGGACAATTCTTATAAGCGGTGCTCTCTGTCTTCTACCCCGTCCGCCTGTTCGGCCAAGTTGCTTGCTCGAGCAATCGAGGATGAACGAAACCGAGCGAAAGAGGGAAAATACACATGTACCGGCCGGAGCCGATCAAGTGCGCGGTGTCTCATATGATTTAGTGCATTTCAATTCGACGCAGAATGCCGTTCTGGCAGGAGCCGAGCCGAGTCGTTCTGGTGCGCGCTGTGCTTTACAGTCGCGCTACGGCCAACGTGTGTATAGCGACCGTCCCGCAGTTGCTATAACTCGCAGTCTATTGAACGTAATCGATGGAGTTTGCACTATATTTTAGTTGGGTTTATATTGCCTAGTAATATCGCTAAAGCTAAAGGTGTTGTGCTGGCTTAGTTTAGTCTTCCGGCTCCGCGCGGCACTTCCGCCCTCGCGGTCGGGCTAGCTGTTATCTTATCTTATCACTCACCGGGCCGGGGATTCAGTGGTGTCTCATCCGAGATAACAAGCCGAACATAGGAAACAGCGCGGGCTAATCAAAACTAATTGATCAGGAGCATCTATAGCGATATTGAGATGCTTTATTAGCAAGAACATTTATAGTCGTACGAAAATCAACACTCATTTGACATATTATGTTATACTTTTTGCTAACCAAATTTGAAAAAAAAAACTCTCATTGAAGTTTTATCTGCAACTTGAATAATTTGTTTTTCATATAAAATGTCAGCAATGCCTCATCTTTGAATCAACTACTGTTCGCTGTTTGACCATTATTCGCTCGTTATTGAGTTATTTCACACAGCTTTAATCAATAATTGTCTAACAAAAATTAACCACCTGTGACTCAAATCTCTGAACGATCTATATATTTTTTGTTATTCGCAAGAACGTATTTGTCTCTTTTACTATTTCGTTATTATTCCCCTTATATTTAAGTCTAGATTTAGATGAAATCGAAATTTCGCAC
Source organism: Sweltsa coloradensis (assembly GCA_024449915.1). NCBI lineage: Eukaryota > Metazoa > Arthropoda > Insecta > Plecoptera > Chloroperlidae > Sweltsa > Sweltsa coloradensis. The sequence goes on along the minus strand of JAMZAV010002818.1, from coordinate 113,190 downwards.
TTAAATCACATTTTGCATAAAGTGTCACATAATTGTTTGTGGGACTTATTTTAACACAATCGAACGCGCCCTACGAAAACTTATCTGCCCCTATTAGGCCTACTACTAGCAACGATGGCCTGTGTCATTGCTACAGAATGTTTGAGTGTCAAGGTCTTCCTTCCCTGACCTGGGTTGGGTGGTTCAGTGGAGGGTGGCGTCTCCGTGCGCCGCGGTGCCAGGCGGCGCGTCCCCCCCCCCCCCCCCGCTGGTGGGGCGCAACCCGAACAACACGGTACGGCTCCGTCTCTTCACACTCGATACCAATAACAAACACAAAACAAGACGAACTGAATATGTTCGAACTTCGAAGATCTATGACTGCTTGTCTCTGTCTGCTTGCAACAAGGAAATAAGATACGCCCCCTAATATGAATTAGACCGGACGACAAACCTATAATAGGCTACCAATCCAAAGATAAAAGAGTATTGTACATTTTTTATTCATCAATTTTGTAAATTTATAGGAATTGAACTGACTATGTCAACCATTAAAATTTAAGACCTAAAAATTAGTTTCTATGGCTACTACTTAGCATTCTTATGAATATTAGCTTTTCCTCGCCTGGGCCCGAGGTTAGAATTTGGCCTAGGTTATTCATCTGCCGATCGTACAAGGCGAGAAAAGAGGCAAAGTTCATCTCGCGAACATCAGCTATAGCAAGTTGGGGCGTAGGTATATTATTCTCCGAAACTAGGGGCAGTCGTCGGGTATCCCTTGCCCTTCCCTTGACGACTTCACCGACGACGACCACGACGTAAGATCCCCCCCCCCAATGCCCATGACTGGTTATGTCCATCCAGCACGTCTGCCCTCATCCCCTAGACTGAATGACACATTATGACCTAGCGGTTGCTATTAATAGTCTGATTCTCTAAGAACGACCCTAAGAACACGTACGTCTGGGCCTTGTAAGGGCCATATCTGGCTAGCCGGCGAAAACGTCCATGCCACATGCGGCTAGCCGTGTGTGGCTGGTATTCGTTTTGGCAGTCATGCCACGTATGGCCCATGCGTCTGGGCCTCGTACGGGACGCATCTGGCCAGCCAGACGCACGGCTAGCCTTGTGGTTGCCAGATCCCAGCCAGACAAGTTTTATTTACTGATGAGAGCATAGCCATGTTGCCATATGTGGGTCTGACAGGAAGTTTAGGACTCATCATGGGGTAAATAATGATACGCATACATATTTATTCACAATTTTTTTTATAAATAACTGTCAATGATATATTTCATATTTTGTTTTTCCTGCGATGGATGTGAGCGAGTGTATACTTACATGAAACATGGACAGTTTCTGGCACCATGCGCCGATATGAATCCACCTTCTTGCTGGGGGTGCGTACGTACTGCATGTGTTACCATTAGTATGAAGACCCAATTTCCTGGCAAGGGCTGAGTGGTTTAACATTACCTTCAGTTCGACTTCTGCTCCAGGCTTTGCCTATATGAATCCATCTTCTTGCTATAGGGGCGAGTGCGTACTGTATTTTAACCTTGAGTATTTTTACACTTTCTGGCAACAGATGTGTAGTAGCTACACTACCATTTACCTTCAGGATGACTACCGCTTCTCGCTGGTGTCGGTGCGCCTATATGAATCCTTTGGGGTGTGTGTACTGCGTATATATTACCTTTCCATGGGACTCCAAAAACGTGTGCTACGTGCGTGTGCATTATACGTAGCATAAATACCTACACCACAGAGACCAGCATAGATCCAGCCTTCTCGAGAGAGCATTCGCAACTAACCAAAGAAAGGTAACAGACAAATCATTCATTATTTTCAAATTCAAACTCGACGCTACCCCCACCCTCTTTCTGCCCTAACGGCTAAACAGTTGTTTGTCAAGACGAGTCTGGCTGGCCGTGTGTGGAAATGACATGGCTGGCATCCGACGGCCAAGCAGTTTAAAATGTATGGCTAGCCTGGTATGGGCCAGACGATGCCCAGTCGTGCTTTCCCGTACGTCAGGCAGCCAGATGAGGGCCATACGTGGCCCAGACGATCCCAAAATCCTGTGCTACTGGGGACTTTGTTTTAAAGTTCAAAACGAATATTTGTATCACTTTGTGAACGTGCAGACTGTACACACCCTCGCGAAACTAAAGTACGATCTGTTTCACTTTGTTTTTTGTGTTTTGTTTGTCGAGCTGAAAATATACACTTAAGAGGGTATGCTGAGGCTAGAACGGAGGCGAGTTTAAGCGCTCAGCTTTCTGGATTTTTGGTTAAACGGTTTATAACACCATTATCAAATTTCACACTAACGTTTATAAAGAATAAATCTATGTTATCCATTATCCGTATTCCTAAATTAATTCATTGATTTTGAATTAAAATTTAGTGAAATCACCCAAATTTACTCAATTTTGGTCAACTTCGTGTTTTTATTCTAAGTGAACAGATTTTTTTAACTCAAATTTGCATAATGGAACCCAACGTTTAAATCAATGTAAACGTGCAGGTTAATTTGGTTTTATCATAAGATAAACGGTTTGGTGGAAATTTCCAGAATTGTAATCCCATGTTTTGGATTCCCATTTTTTCACGTTTTGAACTTATGTCTCGCAATGGATCTTTAACGCTTATTTTGTGCAACCAATTACGGATATCAATATAAAAGCACTTTATTAACATCAATTCAAAATTGGTAATGATATTACCAACCGTTCAGCAGAAATCATCAACACCTGTTTGCGCGCATTTGAGTTGGGCCAGCTCAGCGTACCCTCTTAAAACCAAAAGTGGAAATGAAAAAAAAAAAAAATAAGGATTTTGGAGGATTTCCAAGGGAATTGATTATCTTGTGCCTGTCTCGTTGAACGCGTACAGTTGGCCTGAGACATTTAAAGCTCTACGTTCGATAGTTGCGTAAGGATGAAAACCCGCATTAATACATTATTACAGGCAGTTAGATAAGGCCTATTAAGCCTTCCTAGCCAATAAGCGTGGGCCTTCTTGTGCTGTATGCGGAACTCGAACCTGTACCTCTCGCCTCACACTTCGCTTGGTGTACGACCATCAAATTCCAACTCGCAACCTTCTCGTGGTTTGGCCCGTGATTAGGGGAGATTTTCTCCCTGAAACTAATGGTGAGCTCTGGGTCGTCGTCGGGGAACTTTCCCCTTCCCTTTGACTACCTCCCCGACGGCGACGACAATGACAACACGGACGGATGATGACACAGATGGAGACGACCACGACGTGAGGTAATCCCTGCCCGCTCAATACGCTTGTTGGCTGGTTCTGACCAGCACCGGCCCTTGTCCCCCCCGCGTCTTCCCTTACGTCCCTCCCTTCGTCTTGATAAGCCAATTTGCATAAATTTAAATCCAATAAATCAAATCACGAGCAGTATGACGTATGACCCTCCTCTGGGCATTATGTATCAGCAAGCAAGACTGCCGTGTCTCTTAGTGTACGACCCTCCTCTGGGCATTATGTATCAGCAAGCAAGACTGCCGTGTCTCCGGGGCCTTACGACGTGTGCCCACCAGCCCCTCCTATGATGTAATCGCCGTTTAACAGGGAAATTAAGGCAGCCCATTAGCTTGTCAGCCTAATTGGCAATCAGTTGTGACGAGCCTGTCCTACCCGCGACTGCCTCTGAGCCACGCCCGGTTGCGCCCGTCAGGTTTGACCCCCCAGCTAGGTCACGTGACCTGCACGGTACTACAGGCGATGTTGTCGAGTGCGACTCTAAATAATAATAATTCATAACTTCATAACATCAACATTTTTATTTTACTCTCCAAGACTTACTTAGGTCTACTCTTGATTTGTTTGGCTCGTTGGTTCAGTGGTTAGGACCTATCCCTGCTTCCAGAGCAGAAGGTCCGGGGTTCGATTCCCGAAAAGTATAAACTTTTGATTTAAAATCCATGTGAGGTAAACTTTTTCTTTGGACGAAGCGCATAATTGATGGTCTAAACTTGTTGTGCTTGTTGTTGTGGCCATCAAATTCCAACTCGCAACCTTCTCGTGGTTTGGCCCGTGATTAGAAGAGTTCTTCTCCCTGCAACTAATGGCGAGCTCTGGGTCGTCGTCGGGGAACTTTCCCCTTCCCTTTGACTACCTCCCCGACGGCGAAGACAATGACAACACGGACGGATGATGACACAGACGGAGACGACCACGACATGGGGAACCCCTGCCCTCCCCATATGCTTGTGGCTGGTTCTGACCAGCACAGGCCTGTCCACCCCTTGTCCCCCCGCGTCGTCCCTTACGTCCCTCCCTTCGTCTCGATTAGCCAAGTTGCATCCAATCCAATAGGCCCTATAACCTTGCCGAGTCCGCGGATGGATAACCACCGGGCTCCGAACTGGTTGGACTATATTCAGCTTCGGTGACGTTGTTTAATTATATTCACCCCCATCACTTAAAAATAGTTTTAAATAAATGAGTCTGGTTTATGATCGCGCTGCTTCTGTCTGCTTCAACAATAACTTGCGAGTTGCATGTTCTGGTGTAACTGTATCTGGTGCCGAATCTCTCCTGCCTGGGAACTGCTGTAACTGACTTTGAATCCAGCTTTGCCCTCGGTACAGCACTCGATGGTGGAGCAATGACCCTAGACAATCTCCGCTCGCAGCTTCGACGTTGAACCATTTCCGGAGGTGCTGCACTTCCTATGGAGCTCACTGTACGAGCTCAGCTGTAGACTGTGCACATCAATACTTTTTTTCATTATCGATTATCAAAATGGTAATGTCATTTTCGATATCACCAATAAAGCCTGTTCCGATCTATAAGTGGAACCTCAAGTGTGGCACATGTAAGTCAAAACAAAACAATCACGTTCCGTTTACTGCCATGGCTGTCTTCGATGTCATGTGTTTGGCTTCCGTAATCGACTGATAGGTCAATTCCAAACATAAATCTCTAGTGTCATGACACAACGTGAGATAATCTCCATCTTTAGAGTTTAGTTCGTGCCACTATTGACGAATTATTTCATATAGGTACCATTATTGATATTTGATCGATAATATCGATTATCGTGTGCATCCCTACTGATAACATTCTGTTTGGATAGATAACGTGTTGCACAACTCAAACATCAACAATGACATTAAATCAATGTAGCTGAAATATTGGTGCAGCCAGTGTTCTCCCCAGAAAAAAATGTTCACTGGGTATTTCATAAACATTGCCGGGTACTCGCGGGTAGGGCCAAAAATAGTGGGGGTCCGGGGGCTTGCCCCCACAAAAAATTTGAGATCCTAGATTCGATTTGGTGAGTTTTAGAGGTTTTTGAAGCCCTTTTAAAGAAGCTTACTTTTGTTGGTTTAGTGGTATGAAGTAGGCCTATAAACATTTCAAATTTAATTGAAATCATAGTCTAAGTCTATTTTCTCCTTTGTAATGTAGGCTATGTGAAAACTGAAGTCCTATTACTAGTACAATAGGCTCATATAAAGGTGATGATGTTATTCTTTCTAAGAGGTTATTATCTAAGATTTGTAGGTTTACAATCTAGGTGCCCGTTAGGGCGCCGCAGCCAAGCCGCGGTGCGCTACACACTCAAGCACCTTATACACCAAGCAGAGTTGGGGTGATTTCGAGGTGTTACCCAGCCGTCATGTAACGTGATGTGAACTTGAAAACTATCACAATCGAGGGGATTTAGGTACCTGACAACACATGCCAAATTTTATTGGGGTACGACCATTCCTTCTTGGTGAAAAAATGTCTTCAAACATGCTCAAAATCACTTTAAGGATGTTAGCTACTGCTAGCTACTGCTACTGCTAACATCTAATACGTCGGCCCGCGATTCTGACCAGACGGGTGGGGCTACAATGTTCATATTTTACATGGACATTAAGGTTATAGAATGATAGTCTCTTTTGAAAAAATAAAGTTTAAAAAGTTTGTTGGAAGGCTTCCAAATAAAGGTTTTAAAATAAGCCTTAAACACTTGGCATATAATCAACAAGTAACCATAGTTACTTGACACTTGTTGACGGTATAAGCAGAGTTAGGCGGGAAAGTGCGATACGTAAACAAATGGCGGACATTTAAAAATTTCTTCTTTGTGTGGAACGAGAAAAGGTGTCATTATACTCTCATAAAACAAATCAGAAACCGTCCCTGGCTAGGCCCAGATGTGGAAAATTATTTATAATGCAAAAGTGTAGGTCTAAAGTTCCATTTGGCTATAGGACTAGAAAAAATTATTACTTACATTACATGTTTGACAAGCCTAGCCAACCCTAGGCCAGCACAACATAGTTCTGAATAACTTGCTCAACTGTTGTTTACTAATTGCAAAACAAATCATTTCATACAACTTGTCTTCGATTGGCCGCGTTATGAAGGCATGCCACATAATTGCTAGCAAATCTTTTAAATTATTTCTATATCAACTCTTTCAACCAAGGACAATCTATATAATTGGCTAGACCAGCAGTCGGTGGCACTTCCGGTACAATAGAAGCCATCTTAAAATGACAGTTTACATGTTATCAAATGGGAGCGGATTGTGCGTCAAATAGTTTCTCAAGATTGCCGCCAGGTTGACCAGGTAAGCATTACTAGCCTTTAACACCACAATGATTACTAAATTCTTTGTGCAATCATCTTCATATTGTTTCTTTGTTTAATACCATGCTGCACAAGCTAAAACCATATCAAACAATCCAGTAAAATACTTTATTAGCATTAAAAAAGCATAAATTAAAACACCAAATCGCCATCTGTGAAATGGCCGGTTGAGTCTTCATTTGCCAACGCTCGCGCTGTGCGGAGGTATAAGGAGACTGCTAATCTAGCCTACTATAGGGGTTTAATTAATATCAATGCTTTCAAACTCACAAAAACCCATGACGTTTTCCATGCGATGACCGTTCAAGAATACCAATCCTTTCGAAAACGAAAACGACTTCGTTTTCAAATTGCGTTTTCAACTCATCTACCACGAACTAAAGAATTGGGGTCCCAGTCCTTATACCGTCGTAACCCCGTTTATACCACTATACCCAGCTGTACATGAACCGGGTCTAGGTATTTTACATCCTAGATTGTTAGGCGTGGCTGAGATACGGCATTAGAAGTTAAAATCAACTTTGATAAAAATATATATTTTAGCAAATAAATTGTGTAAGGGAACTTGAAAAAAAGTAATGAGATCCAAACTACATAAACAAAAAAATTGGTAGAAATACAGCCAAACTTACACACTCAAAAGGAATGAGATCTAAAAAAGGGCCAAGCTCATCTACCCTTCACATAACGTCAGTGTCCCCACACAGCATCTCGAAAGCTTGGCAAAATAGAATTTGCATGTTATTACGTTTAAAAAATTAATTAGAAAAAAAGAACTTGGATAAACCTATTACGTTAACTTAATAATCGCAAATTCTATGTTGTCAGGAGGCTTTGTCGAGGATTTGCGTGGGGGGTGATTATGGGGGACACTGTGAGTTTATGTGGAAGGGTAGATGAGCTTGGCCCTTTTTTAGATCTCATTCCTTTTGAGATGTGTAAGGTTTGGCTGTATTTCTAACAAGTTTTGTTATGTGTTACTACAACTTGAAACATGTTATATTTGATGACTTCATTTTATTACTTTTAAAATTTGGCAGCAATCAATAAACTTGGAAAATTGCTAAAAAATTGTTCACTTGTGTGGCCGCTTGTGTGCAGTTAATGTTCAAGATCATAGCGATGATTGCCATTTGTGCCAACTTAGAAGTTTCGTTCAAATGCATATCCTGGTAGGTTCTATAGCGATCAGTGAGATTAGCCTCCACGATGTTGTGTACAATCTGGCTGCAGTTAGGGATGGGACGTTTAAAACTTTTAGTGGACGGTTAGTTTATTTAATTCGCAAATCGTTTAGCAAAAAATAAAATTCAAAAAAAAAAATCAAATTTTTTTTTTTCATTTTTTTTTTTTTTTCAAAATTTATTGCCGGCGGCAGGGACATTATCCGCCGGCGCCCGCCCGGGCGGTTCCGGCGCTGGGGAGAACACTGGGTGCAGCAAAGTAAGGGTAAACGAAATGCCCACCCCCCCCCCCAAATAAAAAAAGAAACGGTGTAAAGAGCTTTGAGAGGAGACTGCTACAAGGTAGCACCAGTGTGGTGGCCCTAGTTGCGAGTTGAGGCTGTTGCCAGTGGCGTGACCAGGAATTTATATTTCGGGGGGTTGAGTCAAGATGATGCGGAGATAATAAAGTTTTAAAGCTATTTTATTATTATTATTCAGTTTTAATTTATTTCTGAAGTTGTAGGCTTCACGCTGGGCATGGACATGAACAGGAACAGGACGAGCCGATACAGCGAGCTGTTTGCTCGGAGTGTTAGGAAGAAAATGCTCTGGCGGTCAGACAAAAAGTGTTTGTTATCTTTTATCTCCAAAATGGTTGGAGATAACACAAAATGTTGCACTGGCAAAAATATTTCTTTATAAGTTCGTACAAAAATGTGTCTTAACTTTAGGTAGAGAAAACAGTTACGTCAACAGTAAATCGTGGTTTATAGGCATGTGACTAATTGGAGTAGGCCTACCAGCTGATTTCCTAATTTCACGCCCAGCAATCAAACAATTGGCCGGTAAAATCCGTGAGAAATCCCGATTTCGATCGTGAAAAATGAGGGGAAATCAGCTTGGTACTTCATAAGCCACTATAAACTATGATTTTGACTAATCCGTAATCTACCGAAAATATGGTAGACACCATTTTGTAGCACATTATTTAAGGGAAATATTTTGCCGTTGCGAGTTTTGCCATCTCCAACCATTGGAGATATACGATACGATAACAAACACTTAGCGTCCAGTCCGATCACAGGGGATTTTAGTATTCTTGTTTGGAACGCGTGTTAGGAAGGTCTCTGCCAAAAATTCAGCTTATTGTAATTATTTCCCTCTAAAAGTTCTAGGTTTGAACAGGGAGTATTAGCCTACAGTGTAAAGTGGTGTAACGCCTGAGCATCTCTCGTCTGAGGAAGATGTTTCAAGCCAAGGTTCTCGAGGGACGGATTCTTTGTAGCAATGTTAGCGTTCTAGCGGGAGAATGTGAAGTGCTGCAGAAAACTACATTGGAGAAATATTAACTGGTTTTTAGTTTAGTTGAGTTCAGGTGGGATAATGCGTCCCAATATGCGAGAGAACAGACCTCGTGCACGGTACAGTCCAGCCACATTTCAGGTCAAGTGCACAACGTAGTCACAAGTCTTTGCACCCCAGTTTACTGACGCAAATTAGTTTTGAGTAATGTAGCCGTTGATGAATTGTACGGTGCGACTGAATGTCTTAGCATTCTGAGGGGGGGGGGAGGCGTGGGCCACAGGCACGGGTAGGCGGTAAGAGGACGGGTACCCTTGTGACTGCAGACAGGCCCCAACAAATCGACCTTCTAATCACCTATCACTCATCCTTCAAAACATGCTCTTTAGCAGTTGCAGGGGCGTAGAACGGGGGGGGATGGGGGGGAAACTCCCTCACCCACTTGTTGGATTCGACCCCCCCCGGGGGGGTCAAGCCATGGTGTCATTTGCTAACTTACAGCTTGTTGGTGATTTTTAGGATTTTTTTACTATACAGTCGGGCGTGCAAACAAAAAAGGAAGATTTTTGCTAACATTTTTTTAGAAAGATTCAGTAAGATACGTGATTTGCGAGATAGACTACGCGCGATCTGGATGTTAGACTATATATTCATTATATTTTGTGTGCAGTGTTCGCCTCCAAGCAGACATGTCGACCGATTTCAGTCAGTAATTCAATGCTTCAATGCAATATTAGCTTTCAAAACGTAACCCTTGTTCATAATTAAAAGTCGCCTGAAAACGTGTTTCAGGCCACCTATCACGGGCCACCTTTAAAAAAGAATCTCGCCTAACGCGCGAAACATCTACCGGCGGCTGGGGCTTCGCGCCCAGGAGCCACGGTTTGCCCACCAATCTCGAAGCCAAAATTAGTATGACCCTCCCACTAGAAAAATAGTTCCTACGCCATGGCAGTTTGCTTTGTATGTTATGTGTTGCAGTGATGAATGATGATGCATTTGATGTTCCTCTGCTACTAACTACCGATATTATTGACTGAGCGAGGCGAATTGACGTCCAAAAAAATTTGCATCCAATGTTAGTTTTTTTGCGTTGTTTTTTTGTTTGTTTTTTGGTTGTTTTTTCTGTTTGTTCGCCTCTCTACCAGGCCAAAACGCATATGCGATCTTGATGAAAATTCGAGGACCTTCGAAATCTCTGAACTTAGACCTGCTACGTTTTTAGGGTGAATACTACGCGTGTGCACGACGGTATTCTTAAATCTATATTTCCTTTATAAGTTCATGATGAAAATAGGGGCATCATAACAAATATCTAAAAACACAAATAAATTTCGAGGATGTCCACATAACGCCCCCCCCCCAGCAAACGCCTCGGCGTAACCGGGGCGCTCTCGATGCCCCACTCTCCTGATGCCCCACCTAACCTATAACCTAAGCAGGTAGGTGGGTATCTGTTTTTTGTGTTGTGCTTTGGGATCTTTAGGAGGGTCTGAGAGTTGGCGAAGAAGTCTTCGGTATCGGATCGGAGACTAAAAAGGTTGGTGGTGGCATCGGAGAGTGCGGGCCATCGAAGATACGCCCCGTCAACCATTGAGATGACTGACAATGACATACGGCGGAAGTGTGGCTGGTAGTGGCTAGTCTTATTCAGATTTATCTCAGCTTTGTCTTACTGTACGACACATAACAATTCATTCATGACTAATCTTGGCTTGACATTAACAACAACTTCGTCAGCTCTTTGAGTTAGCACCCCCCATGCGAATGTGTCATTTTTTACAACTGTAGGCCTTTCGTTAACGTTGTGGTGCATTGAATAAAATTTCGGGTGGTGGGTTCTAACTTCCTGCGAAGTTACATTGTAAATAAGATCTTTGGTGGCTATCGACTCGACTCGTCGATTGCGTCGAGATCTACAGGGTCGGCTCTCTGGTCGCTTTCGTTTACGCTGTCCCCACTTGAAAGTATCAGTTATGTGACTGAAGTGGTAGACTTAAATACGGATTTATTTTTATTTATTTATTTACAACTAAATAAAAATAATCACGGCACAAACGATTCGGGGTTTGTTAAAGAGAAAAATTGGTGAGGCAGGTTGAATTAGTGTTTAGGGAGAGCGCGTTTAGTACAGCGAGCTAAGAGTGTTATCGCGGCCCCAAGATAAAAACAATTTTATAAGTTTGAGTTGTTACCACCATGTATACTTCTTTTCCCAGGGGTGGGACGTAAGGGGAGACGGCGGTGTTTTTTGGGACAAGGGGTGGACAGGGCCTAGGTGCTGGTCAGAACCAGCCACAAGCGTATGGAGAGCGGCAAGGGGTTTCCCCGCACGTCGGTGAGGGTCGTCTTCGTCCTGTGTCATCATCGTACGTGTTGTCATTGTTCGTCGCGGCGGGGAGGTAGGTCAAATGGGAATGGGACAGTGCCCCGACGACGCACCACAGAGCTCGCCATTAGTTTCAGGAAGTGATTAATACTCCCCTTATCAGGGACACAAACCACGAGCAAGGTTCGAGTTTGACTTGATGCGGGGGGCAGGCGCAAACGAGCGGCGCCGGCGCGGGGGGGGGGGGGGGAGAGAGCTACGTTGACCACTCTCCCTGCGAGGGTAATAACTAATAATAGAGCAGACGCAAATAATCAGTGTTTTCATTTCTCACCGTGGTTATGTTTCATGTGTTATTTATATCCTCCGGATCTACCGTCTAAGAGTCTTGTTCTCTTACTGTTCCAGTCGCGGTGGTCAGTGGTTCCGCCACTCACCGTAGCGATGGCGCCACGATGAATCTCAGGCCATGGACCTCATGCCGCCGCTGCCTCGGCAAAGCGTGATACTGCGGCGCCATCTCTGAAGCGCCGGACAAGGACGACCGCGCCTGTCTCGGAGAGGGTAAGTGCAGCTTCACTTCTCACAATACATGCTCAATTGATTGCCTTATTGATAATTGGATATTGCTTAAAGTCTCATATTCATGCACAATCGTAATGCAGTCAACTTCTCACACTACCTGCTCAATGATTGATTGATCGATGGATTGGATATTGCTTAACGTGTCGATATTGCATGCACTTTCGCTGATTCGAAGACGATGATGGTGATAGATGAGGATGAAGTATGAGGCAGAAGGAGGAGGGGGAAACCCGGTACCGGCACGTAGCCTACGCCTTCGAAAAGTACCAAGGATCTCGGAGAGGTAAGTGCAGTTCACTTCTTACAATACCTGCTCATGATTGATTACCTACTTGATTGATTGGATATTGCGGAACGTTCGTATGTCATGCACTTTCGCTATTCGAGCACGATGATCCGGTGATAGATGATGATGAAGTATGAACAGAAGGTGTGAGGAGGGGAAACCAGTTCGGCACGTAGCCTACACCTCAAACAGTCATATAGCGTTCATCCACATAACCGGACTGCGAGCAGACGTCGAGGAGAACGAAGCCGTTAATAGCTCTCAGAACCCTCCATCTGCTTAACACTAGCGGTATGAGCGGTGTGAGTTGGTCGAGAACAGAGGCGGTCAGCCGGACTCTACCCCTGACCACGCCCGAAGGCTGCTTAACTTCGGTGTTCGAGTGGGAACCCGCTTAAAACACTATACCTGCTCAAATCCATTTCATAATCCACTCATTATTCGGTAGATGATTAGATTTTATTCTTGATTGTTTTTTTTCCAATTGAATACTGTTTCGTGCGTCATTGTTGTCGTCATTATCAGAGACAAGAGCAAGAGTGAACCATCCCATAATGCTCTGGCCTTCAACAGTAGCGCGTCTGAAAGATACCGAGGACCCGCTCACGCGCCTCGTTGTGCCAACCGCCTCCCCCCCCCGAAATGTGCGTGGGCGGCGAGGTCGTATCGACCAATCGTGTTTTAAAAGTACGATTTTTATGAGAATATTTCTTCAACTGTCTCCAAATCATAACATATTATTATTTGATTATTATACAGTTCAAAATTAAAAAATCCGCCGCCCAATGGGATTCGAACCACGGTGTCTCCCGCATTCCAGGAAGGCGTAATTCTGCAATGTAGTAAATAATAACAATACTGGGAGTGTTTCCCGACTAACCAATCGAGAAATATTTATTATTATTTATCTCCAAGTTACAAACACACAGTGATTTAAAACATTTCCATAAAGTTTTGCAGATAGGATTAGCAGTTTGTCTGTCGCGGGCCAAAGTCACAAAATAAACGCATTAAAAATCGAAAAAAATCGTAAAAGTACACCACGATCACATTATTTAAATTTTAAAATACACCTTTTTGGCTCTTGGGGGCATGCCGAATTTAATAACAATAGCAACATCTCTATTGTATAAGTAAATCCGTATTTAGAGTCTGACCCGAACTCAGTCAATAATGATTTTCGCAGTGGGGACCGTAAACCAAAGCGAGACAAAGCCAACTCTGTAGGCCCCCCCCCCCCGGACACAATCGACGAGTGAGCGAAATCGAGCCGTTATGTTCGCGTCTTGGAATTTTTCATAATATTTTGAAGCTAATCCATAAAAACCGCAATCAGAAGGCCTATTACAAAATAAAAAGTATACTTCATTATTAGGATATTCTTGTTTTCTTTTTGGCCGGGCCGTGTTTGGCGCCGAAGTTGATTACACTAGGTCCGCATGGGCCGTGCGCACGCCTATGACGAAGCGAAGTCGGGCATCGCCCATGTGACTGTTATTAAGTTGGAACATAGTACAGTTGAAACTGGCGTAGGTAGTACCTTTATCGCCACCTTGACCTTGTAGCGAGTTCAAACTTTATAGCTACACGTTTATCACCTGGTGCTTCTCTATTCACATAATATATAGAAGCCGGGTGTGCAGGGTGTCAGTTTGTGGTGGGGTTAAAGAGTATTAAAAATGAAAAAGTCAAGTTGTTCAGAAACTCAAGTTGCACATAATACGGGCGCTGGAGCGACCCGACTGTGTCTGTCCTGCTCGATACCACTAACGATGACGAAGACAATGACGACCACGACGTGAGAACCCCTTTCCTCCCCTTTACCCGTGGCTGGTTCTGACCAGCATGTGCCCCACCTCCCCACCTTCCTCCCCACTAGGTTAGAGTGGTGCATTATGACCTGACGGTATAAACCAAAATCGATAGACCGCGCTCTCGCTGCCAAATCTGAACCGATTCGGTTTGTGATATCAAAGTCTTTAATTTAATTTGTATAATTTGTTGGATATTTTAAAAATCAGACTTTGTTAACTAAAAGGGCTGCAATGATTGGTGAGATCAATTTTAACGCTCCGTTCCCCAGAACGTTTGTGTGATGATAATAAGCGTAGCCGTGATGGGTGACGAGTATTCGCTGCTGTGAAGAAATAACATGGTGGGGACGATCTTTGTGCCCGTGACCTAGGAGGATAGTAAAATATGAACAGAAGGAAGACCTGGTAGACCAAGAGAGGGTGAAGTGGGAGGACCAAATAATAAATGTGTTGAAGAGAGAAGTAGAAGTGTTGGGAAGAAGTAGAACGCAGAATGACTGTGTTGAGGACAGAAGGGAAATGTGGCGTGAGCTAATGTAAGATGCAAGAAAGAAGAGGACGGTATTCACGGAAAAGATGAAATGGAAGACGAAGAAATTGAATTGAAGGAGAGAGAAAACATGACAGGCCTGGCAGCCGGTGTTAATAAACTCTTGTTCCCTAGAAAATCTGGTGGCTAGCCACCCCCTGAACAGAATTATGTTGAGGAAGCAAGTGTAAGAAATTATAATAACGTATAGTCACCTTTTCTGTAGATCCCCCCTTTTTTTGTCAATTGAGCAGTTCGGCAAATTAACGCTGCGTTACAAGGAGTGCGATTTTGCGAATGCTGTGTGGTTTGGGCGTCTTTTGATGTATATATTTGTGCCACAGTTTCAAGAAACCATCCTTATAAAGGGCCATTAACGATGATACGATGCTCCACGTATTTATCTATGTAAAACAAAAAATAATATGAGAAAAGTTTCTCAAACTTCAACACCAAAAGAGTTTTTTTTTAGTCTCAAATTGTTTTTTACAAATTTTAAAATTACAAATTATATTATTAATGTAGTTTGATTTTTAAATTGTAAGGTACAGTAAGTGAAATATATTTAAGTTTGGTGGATGTTAGTATAGTAATATCCCCATTGAGTATGGGTAATATGCTATTCTTATGTGGTAAAACTTAATTTTGGGGGCTAAGAGCCCTTTTAAATTACTTCTTCGGATGGCGTCCGCGCCTAAAAGGTTGGATTAAGTATAAGGAGGACTCCATTTTAAATGAAATCGTGCCGGCCATAACATTGATTGCCGAAATCAGTTATTTCCAATCGGCTAAATTTACGAAATGGAAATTGAATTAATCAAAGAAAAAGTCATGTAATTAAAATGAGTACACTGTGTGTGAGATTTGTGATGACCAACCTCTACGAATTGAGCGTATAAACCACGTTGCGTTGCTGTCCTCGCCTTGTTCAACACATAGACGTGGTTAGAGGTGCGATGTATAACATTTTCAAGTGTCATTTTATAATATAGCAATCTATTTTTAGGCCTATTCAAAAAACTGTGTAAGAACTTTTTCAGATTTTTAATTGAAATTTTGGTCACAAGGTTGGAATTAATATCAAACTGAATAAGATGTGTTTTAACAATTGTAGATACCCATGGGAAAACAAAATAAAATAGGACTTTGAAAATTTAGTTTGCCAAAAAATTGCACTTTGTAGCATCTATTTCACAAAAAACGCTATTGTCAACGTAGGGCCCTACGCTCTATAGACGGGGCGTCCCGCGTCCTGACAAACGTATTCGTAGATAGGAGCGGCCATATTGCGATTGACTACTATAATGACAAATTGGTTTGTGGAAGTTGTAGTCGAACTGAAAATCTTCACTAGGTCATCCAGTAATCGGTCGGGAGTGAAAAGCAGGGGGAGTAGTTGACCACGGCCCAGCCCGCGACCCCACACTACGTTATGTGATATATCATACTGTTTTGTAATTGTATTTATTTATTATTATTTTATTGTATTTATTTATTATTTATTTATTTATTTATTTATTTATTATTTATTTATTTAAAGTCCATCCTATATTCAGTTAAAAAACTGATTTTACAAAAGGAGAACAACTAAAATAAATCTAATTACATACGAGTAGACACAACAATGAAGTGTAGACAGGTGTTCGAAGTTTAGGAGGATTTGAAATAACTAGGCCTCTAATATTACAAACAACAAAAAAAAAAAACCAAAAAAAAAAAAAATTGACTGTATTAGAAAACACAATAATTTAGTAACAAATTCAAGAAAGGATATTAGAATGCAATTAATTAAGTGAACCAAATCAACAAGAGCGGGGAGGGGATACAAAAATATTGAAACCAAATAAAAGGGGGGTGGAGGGGGAAGAAAAGAAAAGGAAAAGAAAAAAAGAAAGGGAAAAAATCATCAAAAAGACAAAAAAGAAAAGAAAACAGAGACTTCGATTTATTAGATGATCCCACTCAAACGAGTTTGAGGTTTGCGCGAACCAAATGACCTGCCGCTGGAGAGGGAAACAGAGGTTACCCACGCACCCCCACCTACGAACATCTCGCTCTCGCCTGCTCGCCATGCAGCAGATTTTGTGGATGTTTAGTATATGCTGTGTAGGAACGAGGAAACAACAATTCACTCCGGTATGCTTTGCTGTGATGATGATATGGAATCGAGGAAACTGTAATCTCCTTTTCAGTACGTGCAGATGCAATGTCGAGTTGAGAGATGGTGATTCGTGACCTTGAACGTCATTGGGTCAAATCGATAGTCGGCCTCCGTCTGACTTTGTTCTGCTTTGCGCCCAACAGCATCGGCATGGAGAAGACGTCTGTGGTTTATGTTAGTTCTGCTAGGAAGAAGGAAACAATTTACTTTTAGTGTATCTATGCTGATAGGATATGGAATCGAACACTGTAATCCCTTTTCAGTACGTGCAGATGAATGTCGAAGTTGACAGTGGAGATACGTGACCTCTCACAGTCATTGGTCAATCGATAGTCGGCCTCCGTCTGGCTTGCTTGGCTTGTGCCCATCTGGGTTCACAGCATCGTACTGGAGAAGACGATGGTGGCTAACATGTGGCTGAGATCCCCCATATTCCCAGCTCACAATACGTGCGCCAGGTAAACCAATTGAAGCGTCAATCTGACTCTTCAAGATGGCGATTTTGCGTTTCCATTTATGATTTACATTATGTTTAGATGCGATTAAGTATTTGTCTGGATTGTTTTGATAGTGGTTTGTGAGCTGTGTGCAGCAGGAAATGCACAAACAGAAACAATAACAAGTTATTGCATAAGGGAATTTGCAATTCATTTGGTGTAATGGCTAATATGCTCACCTGTTAAACCTGCCAGCCTCTTGAAAAAATATTTGGGCTACCAAATCGCGCCCAGTTACGTTAACAAGCAAAAACTGCCATATTCAAGATGGCTTCAAATTGTCACTGCCAGGTGACCAATGACCTGGGATCTAGCCTAATATGGATGTTAAATAAATGTATCATTGGGCGTTACTAGCCTTGTTTTTTGCGGGAAGAACATATTTTGTAACATCAAACGATCGGTGGAAAGTTGTATCCTGGTTACAATGGGTGGGGGGGGGGGGGTCTGGGGGGTTACCCACAGGTAATGCGGGACCTGGCAGCCGCGCACAGCCCAGCGATCAAAATTTTGCCAATGGTGTATTTTCACTAGGTGATTGTGGGAATTGTGATGATTGTCAGGTTTTATGTTAGTGTTACAAAATACTTGTCACAAAGTTGTATTCCCTCGCCCTGTCTGACAATAGTTGGGGTGGGGGGGATTCGCCCTCTAGTTAACTCCATGAGAAGACGTAATTATTCTTGGCGTGTCTAGCGCCCATAAGTCATAAGCAAAACCTAACACCCCATCACCAAAAACATTTGAATGCGCCGAAAATAACGTATTTTTATATATATATTTTGTTTAGATTGTTTGTTTTTATTACGTATTTAATTGCGTTTTTACTAGGATGTACAAATACGCTTGTAATAATCAAATAGTTTGACAAAATGGACTCTCGAAATCGAGCACTAACCTAACTTAGGTAGTCGTTGACTTTGCCCGGCAGGCAGCTATCTGTGACTAGTATAGAACTTTTACATTGAGTTGGACCGTCGCATCACCACAATAAACGAGATTTTCGTTCGAAGGAACGTTGTCTTCTTCTTATTTGTTGTTCGAGTAGTTTAGATTCTCTCATCCTTATTGGGTTATCCCCTATACTTGTGCTTGTAAATGTTAATTGTGGTCGTTTGTCCCAATAATCGCTCATTCTGCTCTTAGTGTAGGCCATAATTACGATTCATTTTCGAATGTTCAGTCCACTAATTAAATTCAATTTGTATCACATTCACTGGTCGAATCAGCCGAACGAACGCAGTAAAGGTTATATGTTAATTACTTCCACAAATCAATATTTCGGCACGCCGACTAAACTGGATTTCAGGATTGTTTCCCTCTTCTGCATCAAAGAACAAGGACGAGGAAGAGAAGTATTATTTCAGTATCTCGGAAGGATTGTGCGCTCAGGCCTTACATGAAGGATATTGCTACATGTTTATGAAGTATTCTAGTATGTGTCACAAGTGATTATGATAATATTTGCATTGCAATTGCCAATGTATTAGGCCCGGTATTTCAATGCCAGAAGTGTGGCAAAGTAAATTTAACTGACACATAACTTGTTTTCACTATGGAACACCAATCAGAAGCATTGTAATTTTACCAATGAGAGACTAACTGGCAGATAAATTTTAACTGACACTCTAAGAAACTCTTGAGGTGATCTACGCATATACGGAGGGCAACATCTACAATCTATGAAATGGTGAAGTAGTCTTCCGACTCTCATAATTCCGTAGAACTACCATTAATATTAAAGGGGGGGGAAAAAAATCCAGTTTCCGTTTTATAAATGAACGCGAACCGCCAAAAGTTTGAGATGATTTAAACATTAAATCGCGAGACCCTCGACGTACTTAAGTAGCAAAACTACCTCTTTAGGAGGCCGGTTAATCTCTATTTAGTGAGGGTAGATTGAGGCCAGCATATCGTTACAGCACGGTATTTCTGGGAGAGATCCAATTATATGTAATGGCTGAAGTGTACTAAATTGTTAGTCCGGCAATCTACTATTTATCGCGACGAGGCGAAATACTCCCTATTTTGTAAGGTAGATTAGCAAGCAAGCATATTGTTACAGCACGATATTTCTGCGAGAGATCACTTATGTGAGAATGGCTTTATGTGACTTATAATGTTAGCGCGGACGCCGTACATTATCGCGGACGGTGAATCTCCATCTTGAAAGGTCGATCGCAGGCTCGGCATATTGTTACAGCGACGATATTCTGCGCAGAGATCACTTATGTGAGAATAGATAATGTACTATAATGTTACCCGAAACAACTACTTGTCGCGGCAGGTGAATCTCCCATTTTGTGAGGGCTAAATTGGCAGGCGCATAATTGTTACAGCACGATATTTGTGCGAGAGATCACCTGCATCTGGATGTTTGATGTACAATAATGTATCATTCAACCTATTTATCACGTCAATTCGTATTGGCTCAGCCCGGTTATCAATGACCAGTTAGTGTTTGGTTTCATCTTAAACCTGACCATTATAACCGAAACACTAACTGGGGTCATTGAAAAATCTGGCACCCTAAGAGAAAACACTTTGAAGTCGTATTGTGATACGCTTGCACTCATAGAGCTAAAGGAATGAAACGAAGAAGGGAGCCGATAAAGTTGGGATAGGGAGAACAATGAAATGTTCTCAGCGAGGGGGCGCGATATTAGCAGCTGTTCGCAAGGCAGCCCTTTGTTCGAAGACTACAAGGCACAGAGCATATATTAAGTTATACCATATACATCAAATTGTGTAGTATTAATCCTGTTCCATGTAATCATTGAGCTATTAAAAAATACGGATACTTATTACTTATTAGCGGTGGGGGAAAGAACTGGAAGCCATATGATTAGACTTATAGCAACACAATAATAATACATCACAATTAATGGAAGGAGGCCACAGAGCAAGTGCACAAAGCAATACGATATTTGCGTCGATTTGCTCGTTCGTATCTATAGGAAGGTAAACTCACCTCTCGTACTCAGCGTCTTCTGATGGCGCAAACGAGTCTGAGTCTTTGCTGACAGTTGGAGAGTAAAAATTTTCTTATTAATACCCTAGTTGGATCGAGTTCGAGTCACATGAAAAATCTTGAACTTTATATTCGTGTCAAATTAAACAGTAGCTATGTATCCATTACAGATGATCGATTGCTGAAGAATATATGACTGAAAATAGTACTAAATACAATAATAAATGATTAAATAAATCTAATTTTTTGTTTTTAGTTGCTTATTTGCTCTAGATCGCGTACAGGCGCTTAGACAATTATGCGTTTGACTAAAGGAACGAATGATCTACAATTATGTCGCGTGTAGTTCGCCTCACAAGAAACTATGTTTGACTAACGGAACTAGCAAGCGTACAATGTGATGTAGGGAAGGCTGAGCAACGATGTAAATAGACGTTTACACTGAATGGATCGAGAAGCATACGATCTACAATGTGTACTGTGAGTGTAGTTCGCTCTACAAGAATATGTACGGTTTGGACTACAACGGAACGGAATGATCTACAATTATGTGAGTGTAGTTCACTCACAAGAATAGTAGTTGTGGACTACAGACGGAGACGAGATGAGGGTTACAGTTTGATGTGGAGAGTGGTTTGCTCAGAGAGTAGCATTAAAAAAAATCTCCCCAAAATTTAGGTGACTAAAGGGACTTGGAGATCTACCCATTATCTGGAGGGACTTTCTAGCATCAGGTGTAGTAAGATTGTTCAAGACGTATGCGTACATTACCATTATTATGTTTGGCAGCTCCTCTTGCCAATAAACATAAGTGTAGTCATACGGCGCATTTCCTTACAGTGTAGACATTGAAATTCTGGACCTTAGTCGTGTATTAGTAGTCCCCCCGGGAAAGATTTTTTAAATTTCTGGAATGAACATTTAAAAAACTTATAAAACATGTATTGAATGAATTCATACAATCGTTATGTAATCTAGCCAGTACGCGGAACCAAAAACGATCATTGCTGTTTTGTATGAACCCTTTAGTTGAAATATTCCGCAACCTCATTCTTCCTGCGATATAGTCCTTTTCTCGTCCGCTCGTGGATGGGCAGTCACCATTCATCGTTTTTTAATTCAATCTTTTAGTTTTATATTGTGTGTGGTTATAAGATATCTAGGAAGTGAAAGTATAATGGTAAATCGAGAAGACTTTAAAAAGGAATAATCATCAGAATACAAAAGGCTTGTAACTTATTTCTACCAGTGTGTGAAAGACCTGGTGTGGGGTAGGAAACTACCTATCAGTGGTAAGATGACACTATATAAAACTATTTCATCTCTATCCTTACGTATGCAGCAGAACCCTGGGACAATGGGAGACGAGAGGAGAGTCAGATACAGGCGGCCAGAGATGAGATTCCGAGGAGCACAGTGGGCAAGCGCGGAGAAGGGACAGAATAAGAAACACTGACATTGGAAGAAAGGCACTGATGAGATGGTATGGACATATGAAACGAATGGTGGAAAAATAGGATGCCCTAGAATAGTGTATGAAAGAAGAATGAAGAAGAAGACGAAGAGGGGTAGACAATGACCAAGGAAGAGAAGAAGGACGTAATAGCAGGAGACTTGGAGGCAATAGGATAGAGCTGGGAAGACGTGGAAGAGATACAATTAGTGGGAGGATCAGAAAGAAGTGGAAACCATTTGGTTGTTTTAAACTAAGCTAATTAACATTATGGTTGAGATTTTTTCCCGTGTTTGGAAGTGTTTTTTTATATGTTTTATTAATTATTATGTATAGGGGTATCAGTATTACATGAGGCAAGTATAATTTTACATGATACGGGACGATCTTTTGTAATGTGGGGATATTATGTAACAAAGGGTAAACAGGTACGAAAGTTAATCATGGGCCAAATGCTCTTTCTGGCCTCTTGCATTCAAATATCTTTCTTTTAAAAATGGCACGTTTAGTCTGTTATATGATGATGAAAAAATGAATGCGAAACTATTAATAAAATAAAATAATAATAAAAAACCCTGAGAAACGGCGGATGGCTGATGATGGTGATTATTATTGTAACTAATTATTAATTTCGAGATTGTTTAGCTTCTGTTCTTCGCATGATTTCTATCTTAGTTTCATTTATTATGTTTATCCGGATAGGATAGTGCCAGGACGTGAAATCAAATGAATCGCTAAGAGTAATGCAGCTTGGTGTCCGAGTTCCACGGCCCGCCCAGCAGACAGGGCAGGTGTCTGCGTCTCTGGTCCTGTAACACGAGGCTGAGTGAGAGACTGGGCGACGCCGTGGACACACGACACCGTCCGTACCTGGGCCGTACTGGCCGAGGTGGAGGCCGAGTGAGAAAAATGAAAGAAAAACTGTTGAATTTTGATACATTAATTTTAACATAACTTTTATTTGTTAATGTTTTTCACGTTCAAAAAAATTGCAATGATACCGTAGGCCTACATTTTAAAAATCATTAAATCCAATGACGTACTGCGCTGTTTTCTAAAGTACCCCAAAAACTTTTTCGAATTGACGGGGCCTATGGGTCGTGGGTCTTGGGCGAAGCCCCAGCTACCGGAGTCAATTTTTTTTTTTTTTTGGGGGAGGGGGGGGTTATTGCCTCGAGAGGCGAGAGGGTGTGGGCCTGGGTGCTCGCCCCATCAATAGCTTTAACGTCGGCGCCGGCAGCTAGGGATAACTTGGAGACATGGGCTGTATAGTAGCATTAGCTATGTTACCGCTCGCGTGCTGCTAGACGTCACGTCTATATTAGCCACTTGACGTTCCCATTCTCGTACACCCATAAACCTTTACGCTTCGCCACATACGCATTAGCTTTAGATTAAGTTGTAAACAATTACTCTAATCATGGAATTAAAACATTATGAAAAGTAAAACGTTGTTACGATGATTAGTGAAACCTACAATAAATAATTAATTATCTTATGTTTATGCTAATGAGGAATTTTCACTGGAGACTGGAGTTATGAAGCCATTGTTTGGTAAAGTCGAAAGTTCGATTATTCATATTGTGGGAGGGCACGTAGGAGGTGGTGCTTCAGTGCGGACGGTTTCCGATAGTTTCCGAGTCCACGGGTTAACCTCTCCCTAGGGATACGACCCCCCCCCCCCCACCCCGCTGTAAGAGGGGACGCTGAGGACTTGCCCAATTCAAATGGCGGCGCACCGGTGTTGATGATTTTGATGAACGGTTGGGAATATCTTACCAAATTTTGCATGGTGTTAATAAAGTACTTTGATATCTTCAATTGGTTTCAAAAATTAGGACTTAAAGATCCAGCGGACTTAGTCTCAAAACGTGAAAAATGGAAAGTCCAAGAACGAAGGATTCCCATCGTGTTGTGATTCCCACCAGAAGTCGTGGTTATGGGGGGTTTACGATAGCAATCCAGAATTAACCTGCGCGTTTCACATTGAATTAAACGTGAATCCAGTATGGCAAATTTGAGTTAAAAACAATCGTACACTTCGAATAAATTCCCGAAGTTGACCAAAGAGGGGAGGGAGAGGAAGTGGCGCGGTGGATTTCAGCTAGATTTTTAATTCGCAAAGGACAATGAAATAATTAGTAATACGACGCGTACTTGGTTAAGCATAGCTTATTCTCCTTAACGTAAGTGTAGAAATTTGATATACGGGTGATTAACCGTTTACTCCCCCCCCCAACCTCCCCCCCCCCCAAAAAAAAACAAGAAAGTGAGCGCCCAAACTCGCTCCGCGCGCCAGGCACTAGCGACTCCTCGTAACATCATATTGTGGGAGTGGCATGTTGATGCTGGAGGTTTCCCACGCGAGAAATTAATTAAACGTTCGCTCTATACAAAAACAACTTAAAGACTATTTGAATTCCGCAAGCAAAAAAAAACTTTTTTTCCAACATCTCACAGTTCTATGTACCCACTCCGAATATATTGCCGTCGTAATAATATTCGTCTAGACGATTCGCTTTCGTGGTCATAAGTATAAAGTAACAGACGTTCAGGCCTCATCGAATCAATCATTCATAATTGAAATTATAATATAATCAAAAAATTAATCTCTACTTTCTACATGCGTCACACTCAATAGAGATTCAGTTGACAAGAATTTCAATTTTAATATGTTTGGTATCTTCTACTTATCGAACTGTGAGTTACGGTTATTGATTGACCTACTAGCTTGCTGTGCTCCAGTCTCCCATATTATACCCTTGTGCGAGTCCTTCTTGATGTTCCGAATGTTCATAATGTAGCTAATCTCATTGTCAGGTTTGCTGAGTTCCGGCATTCATTGATTATTAAACACCTATAGTAGGGCTAGAGGTAGCGTTCCTATCCTCCGCACAGGCGCGAGCGTAGCAAATTGAAGACTCAACCGGCCCATTTTCAAGGATGGGCTGATTTGGTGTTTTAAATTAGCTTTTTTATGCAATAAAAAGGGTATTTACTGGATTGTTTGATATGCGTTTTTGCTTGCTGCAGCATGGTATAAACGCAGAAGAGAAACAAGTGGAGTCAGAAGTATGCATAAGGGGAAAATTTAGTAATAATTTGGTGTTAAAGGCTCAGTATGCTTACCTGTCAACTGGCGGCAATCTTGGAAATAATGGGCACAAATCGCTCCATTTGATTAACATGTAAACTGTCATTTTTAAGCATGGCTTCTAATTGTACCGGAAGTGACCACGACTGCTGGTCTAGCCAAATTATATAGGATGGTATATGGTTCCGTAGTCTTTAGGGCGTGTCAGGGATAGAGTGGGTGATCGCTTGGCTGAAACTCACGTACACCGATGGATAGAGCAGATGGAGGGTTCGAGAGTAGTGTAACGGCCTCCGTTCCTCCTGACGTCTGCCTCCGGCAAAGTCTGGGCTAGTGGAGGGACCTATTATGGATATGTCAAAGTTTGTGGTTACTTACGAAAGGAGAGGTAGGCTACGTTGCTGGTACCGGGTTTCCCCTCCTCCCTTCTATTCACCCTTCATCATTCGTCTATCACCATCATCGTTCGAATAGATACGTTTAAGCAATACAACTCATCATAATAGATAATGTTAGTTTCAAGAATAATAATCAGAAAGACACTGAGGAAAAATCTTATTCGTAAGCTCTTACCAGGAACACTTGGAAAGCATGGAATTGCAATAAAAACAAAACATTTACACGTGGACATTGAGTAGAAATTGTGTAAGCTTGACAATACAATACAGTATAGTATGAATGTATGATGAGCCTTCCTGTACGATCCTCATGCCCCACCTAACATGTCACACTGAGTATAGAGAGTGACGACCCCCCCATCTTTCAATGTAGGCATCAGCAAAAAATAGTAGGTAAAGTATTCGATACGATGATTTTGAGGGTATTGTTGAGTAGATGGTACGCAATTTTGTAACTTTGTAAACACGAGATGTGAGGTCATTGTTAAAATGAAATGCAAAGAAAGTTACACTGTAAAAAATAAAAAATCAAAAAAATTCTTCAGAATTAATAACATTTTGAAACACAACGATACCAATTTTCTCATGCAAATGTCGAAATATTTTAAAATGTGCTATCCCATCCCATACTTTGAAACTGATACAAGAATCAGCCCACGGTTTATAAAATAATATTCACTGTATGGCAACGAGTCTGGACAACTACGCCCAACCTAATATAACTAACTTACTTGAATGTTACACACACAGATCAGACCAGGAGCCTTTCTAACTTCCCTATTAGAGTCTACCAGCATCCGGTCATGCAATGTCTCTATACTCAGTTAGGTCGTGGAGCACTGCCGACGTTTCTTGAAACCAGGTTGCTATAATAATTGCTTGTCTAGCACGAACATTACGTTATCACATGTATAGTGTTTTATAAGTAATCAAAAGTGATGGGACAATGTTTAACCATTGGGCTACTTTTATATTTTTCGTTCATCATTCATTCATTCATTCATTCATCATTGAGATAACCAAAATTTTACATATGAGTTTATAATATAGGGCCTATAATATAATAATTATTAAAAAAATTCATCATAATATATGGAAACTATATTTAAGGATGTTTAAAAATTTAAATGATAATAATCGACACAAACCTCCTTACTAAATTATTTTAATAGTTGGCATGTCCGCCTTTGGGTAGCTATAGAGGACCATGGGTTTCAGTTCCATGCAGTCAAGTCAGGGGCGACGCTAGGATCTTACATAAGGGGGGGGGGGCGGCTGCGGGTCGAGTACCATTGTTTGGGGGCGGGAGGGGGGGGTGAGGAAAGAAGCGGGAGTCTAGAAATGGACTAGAGCTCAATGTTCGGCGTGTAAATCTACCCCCCCCCCTCAACATCGTGTCGTTGGGGTTGGTGTCAGAGGGTACAACCAAAAATTATTACAAAAGTAAAGTTAGAATTCCTATGCGTTTGAGTGGATCGTCTAAGAAATCAGTTTATATTCCTTCTTTTTCCTTTTTTTCTTTCTCTTTCTTCCCACCCTTTTTTTATATTTGTTCATTCATAAATTGCATTTAATATCCTTTTTATTTGTTATCAAATTTGTTGGTTTTAATGCATTGTCGATGGTGTGGGTTTTGCTGCCACCACTCGTTCGTTTATGGGGAACGAGACCGAGGTCGTACTATGGGGTTCTTGAGCCCAAAGTGAGTGAGCTCAGGGAAGAAAGGGCAAGCACAAATCATACGCAGATAAGAAGTATTAGTGTATAACATTAACTTTTAATGCTATTTGAATATCTGTATTGTATTACATCACTTGTCTCTACTCCTCCTAAAACTTAACCTAATAAGAATAGCATTGTGTACTCACTCATCCTTGCCCTCCTAGTATTGTGCTAGGCACGAGACATCACGCCTCACATCATAACAACAAAACACTCTCTTCCACCTTCACTCGTCATCTGTCCTCTCGTCTGATCGTCGTGGAGACCACGGTCCCCTAAAACTCCCTTGGGCTATGTGCTTGACACCCTGATTGCCACGAATCATCGCCCACCGTATACCAGGCAGGTGCGTTATGCTCTATCGTAACGTGGTCGTCTCGTGACACCTTGTTGTAATAATACTATTTAAAATATTTACTTAAATGCAGTTCATTGTTGGGGTGCCCATCTATGTAATTAGATTTATTTAGTTGTCCTCCTTGTAAATCAGTTTTATTAAGTGAATAGGATAGGACGTGCAAATAATAATAAAAAATAAAAAATTGAGAGAGATGAGTGTCTGTTTTGTGAAGAAGTAGAAGCAGAACGACCAGGGAGGACAGAAGGAATGGCGTGAGGTGGTGTAAGAAGCAAGAAAGAAGAGAACGCAAATTGAAGGAGTAGAAGGAAGAGCGAAGAAAATGAAATGGGAAGATGACATGACAGTGTTGACAGGCCAGGTGGTTAGCCACCCCCTGACCCGACTACGTGGAAAAGGAGTAAACAGGGCAATTGTGGCGTGGGCGTTGTTGCGATACGGCGTTATCTCCTGCCCCACCAGTGACATTGCAAGGGTTCGCGCGCGCTAGCGGATTGTGTTTTGTCCTAGGGTTGGCAGCGGCCGGCCAGGTGTGCCTCGCAGGTGAAAGGCTGACAGTTGAGGCGTCGCACTCGGTCGAAGTGTACAGAAAACGTCTGGCCCCCCCTGAAGATTTGGAAGCAGTTAAGAAATATATAATAACGTACTAGTCAACCTTTTCTGTAGATCCCCCCCTTTTTTATATAATTTGAGCATGTTCGGTCAAATTATGCTGGTTACCAAGGAGTGCGATTTTGGAATGCGTGTTTTGGCGTGTTTGAGTACCTATATATTTGTGCACAGTTTCAAGACGCCATCTTACAAAGGGCCATTTATGATTGGTACGATGCCCCAGTATAATATCCATGTAAAACAAAAATAATATGGAAAAGTTTCTCAAACTTCAATACCAAAAAGATTTTTTTAAACCGTGATTTTTTTTACGAATTATTAAATTACAAATTATTACTATTAATTATTTTATTTTTAAATTACAGTTATAAATATATTTAAACGGTTATTTTAGTGTAGTAATATCATTGAGTATGGTAATATGCTATTATTATGTTGTAAAACTTAATTTTGGTGGCTAATAGTAATAGCCCCTTTTAAATTCCTTCTTCGATGGCGTCGGCGTCTAAAAGATTGGCTTAAAGTATAAGGAGTTACTTAATGACCCTCGGACTCCATTTTAAAATGAAATCGTTGCCGGCCATAACATTGATGGCCGAAATCAGTTATTTCCAATTGGCTAAATTTACGGAATGGAAATTTAATTAATTTGAAGAAAAAGTCATGTAATTTAAAATGAGTGCTATTTGATGCCAACCTCTACGAATTGAGCGTGTATAAACCACGGTTGCGTTGCTGTCCTCGCCATGTTCAACATCATAAGATATGGTTAGAGGTGCGTGTATAACATTTTCAAGTGTCATTTTATATATAGCATCTATTTTTAGGCTAATTTCAAAACCTTGTGTAAGAACTTTTTTCAGTTTTTTAATTTGAAATTTGGTCATCAAGGTTGAATTAATATTATCAAACTGAATAAAGATGTGTTTTAACTTTTTAACAAATTGTAGATACCATGGAAAACAAAATAAAATAGGACTTGAAAACCTTAGTTTGAAAAAATTGCGCTTTGTAGCATCTATTTCACAAAACGCTATTTTCACGTAGGCCTACCTCTCTAGACGGGCGTCCCGCGTCCTGCAACCGTATAGTAGTAGCTAGGAGCGGCCATATTGCGATTGCCTACTATAATGAAAATTGGTTTGTGGAAGTGTAGTCGAACTGAAATCTTCACTAGGCTCATCCAGTAATCGGTCGGGATGAAAAGCAAGGTATTGACCACCCCACCCCACCCCACACACTATAATATACTACTTTTTATTTATTTATTTATTTATTTATTTATTTATTTATTTATTTATTTATTTTTTATTTATTATTTATTATTTATTTATTTAACGTCTATCCTATTCAGTTAAAAAACTGATTTACAAAGGAGGACAACAGCTAAATAAATCTACTTACATATGCAGACACAACAATGAACTAACAGTCAAGTAAATAATTTGAAATACTAGGCCCTAATATTACAACAACAATGTATTAACACAGTTATTTTGGTAACAAATTTCAAAAAGGATATTAAATGCAATTAATTAATGAACCAAATCAAAAAGAGCGGGGAGGGGATACAAAAAATATTGAAAACCCAAAAAAAGGGGGGGGGGAAGAAAAGAAAAGAAAAAGAAAAGAAAAGAAAGGAAAAGGAAAAAACATCAAAAAGAAAAATGAAAAAAAAGAAACAACTGATTTATTAGATGATCCCACTCAAAACGAATGTGAGGTTTGCCAACCAACGCCTGCTCGCTGGGAAAGGGGAAACAGAGGTTACCCCACGCACCCACACACAACCTCTCGCTCTCGCCTCGCTCGCCATGCAGCAGATTGTTGATGTTAGTTATCTGCTAGGAACGAGGAAACAAATTCACTCAGGTATCTGCTGCTGATCTGATATGGAATCGAGGAAACTGTAATCTCCTTTTCAGTACGTGCAGATGAATGTCGAGTTGAGAGCTGGTGATTCGTGACCTTGCACAGTCATTGGGTCAATCGATAGTCGGCCTCCGTCTGACTTTGTTTGGCTTTGCGCCCAACAGCATCGCACTGGAGAAGACGCTGTGGTTTATGTTAGTTATCTGCTAGGAACGAGGAAACAATTCACTTAGGTATCTGCTGCTGATCGGATATGGAATCGAGGAAACTGTAATCTCCTTTTCAGTACGTGCAGATGAATGTAGAGTTGAGAGCTGGTGATTCGTGACCTTGCACAGTCATTGGGTCAATCGATAGTCGGCCTCCGTCTGGCTTTGCTTGGCTTTGTGCCCACTGTTCACAGCATCGCACTGGAGAAGACGCTGTGGCTAACCAATGTAGGCTAGATCCCCATTTCCCAGTCTCAAATACGTGCGCTAGCATAACAAATTGAAGCGTCAACCTGACCTCTTCAAGATGGCGATTTGGCATTTCAATTTATGATTTACATTATGTTTTAGATGCGATTAACTATTTTTCTAGATTGTTTTGATATGGTTTTAGCTTGTACATTATGGGAATGCACAAACAGAAACAATAACAAGTTATTGCATAAGAGAATTTAGTAATCATTTGGTGTTAATGGCTAATATGCTCACCTGTCAACCTGACAGCCATCTTGAAAAATATTTGGGCTACAAATCGCTCCCATCTACGTTAACAAGCAAACTGCCCATATTCAAGATGGCTTCAAATTGTCACGCCAGGGGACCAATGACTGGGGATCTAGCCTACTATGGATGTTAAATAAATAGTATCATTGGGCGTTACTATAGCCTTGTTTTTTGCGGGGAAGAACATATTTTGTACCTAACCATCAAACGATCGGTGGAAAAGTTTGTATCCTGGTACAATGGGGGGGGGGGGGGGGTCTGGGGGTACCCCCAGGTAATGCGGGCCTGGAGCGCACAGTCCCAGGATCAAAATTTTGCCAATGGTGGTATTTTACTAGGTGATTGTTGTGACATTGTGATGATTGTCAGTTTTATTGTTAGTTAACAAAATCTTGTCACAAAGTTGTACTCCCCTCGCCCCGTCTGACAAAGTTGGGGGGGGGGGATTCGCCCCTCGTAGTTACTCCACTGAGAAGACGTATTATCTTGGCGTGTCTAGCGTCCATATCAATATAGCAAAACCTAACACCCCATCACCAAAAACATTTGAATGCCCGAAAATAACGTATTTTTATATATATATTTTTTTTTAGATTTGTTTGTTTTTATTACGTATTTAATTGGTTTTACTAGATGTACAAATACTTTTAATAATCAAATAGTTTACAAATGACTCTCGAATGAACACCTAACCTAACTTTAGGTAGTGTTGACTTTGCCCGGCAGGCAGCTCTACTGTAGACTAGTATAGAACTTTTACATTGAGTTGGACCGTCGGCATCACCACCACTAACGAGATTTTTCGTTCGAAAGGAACGTTGTCTTCTTCTTATTTGTTGTTCGAGTAGTTTAGCTTCTCTCTCTTATTGGGTACTCCCCTATACTTGTGCTTGTTAAATGTTAATTGTGGTCGTTTGTCACAATAATCGCTCATTTCTGCTCTAGTGTAGGCCTATAATTACGTATTCATTTCGAATGTTCAGTTCCACTAATTAAATCAATTTATCACATTCATGGTCGAGTATTCAGCGAACGAACGCAGTTAAAGGTTATATGTTAATTACTTCCACAAATCAATATTTGGCAACGCCGACTAAACTGGTTTTCAGGATTGTTTCCTCTTCTGCATCAAATACCAAGGACGAGGAAGAGAAGTATTATTTCAGTATCTCGGAAGGATTGTGCGCTCAGCCTACATAAAGGATATTGTACAGTTTATGAAGTATTCTACGTATGTGTCACAAGTGATTATGATAATATTTTTGCATTGCAATTGCAATGTATTAGGCCCGGTATTTCAATGTCCAGTTAAAGTGGCAAGTAAATTTAACTGACACATAACTTGTTTTCACTATGGCAACCACCAATCAGAAGCCTTGTAAATATTTACTGAGAGGACTAACTGGCAGATAAATTTTAACTACACTCTAAGAAATCTTGGGTGATCTACCATTATACGAGGGCAACAATCTACAATTATGAAATGGTGAAGTCGTCTTCAGACTCTCATAATCCGTAGAACTACCATTATATATTAAAGGAAAAAATCCAGTTTTCCGTTTTATAAATGAACGCGAACCGCAAAGTTTGAGATGATTTAACATTAATCTGCCGAGATTCGACGTTAACTTAAGTAGCAACTACCTCTTTACGGAGGCCGGTTAATCTCCTATTTTGTGAGGGTAAATTGGCAGGCAGCATATTGTTACAGCACGATATTTCTGCGAGAGATCACTTATGTGAGAATGGCTTATGTACTATAATGTTACCCGAAAACAACTACTTGTCGCGGCAGGTGAATCTCCCATTTTGTGAGGGTAAATTGGCAGGCAGCATATTGTTACAGCACGATATTTGTGCGAGAGATCACCTGCATCTGGATGTTTGATGTACAATAATGTATCATTCAACCTATTTATCACGGCAATTCGTATTGCTCAAGCCCGGTTTATCAATGACCAGTTAGTGTTTGGTTTCATCTAAACCTACCATTAAACCAAACACTAACTGGTCATTGAAATCTGGCACCTAAGAGAAACACTTTAAGTCTTGTGACCCTTGCACTCATAACAAAAAATGAAACAAAACATAAATATAAAACATAAATCTCACGGACATATTATCGAGCTTCGCAACAGGCAGCCCTTTGTTCGAAGACTACAAGCACGAGCATATATTAAGTTATACTCATATACATCAAATGTGTAGTATTAATTCCTGCTTCCATGTAATCATTGAGCTATTAAAAAATACCGGATACTTATTACTTATTAGCAAGAACTGAACCATATGATTAAATTATAGAACACAATAATAATACATGCATTAATGAAGGTAGGCCACAGAGCAAGTGCACAAAGCCTACGATATTTGCGTCGATTTGCTGTTGTATCTATAGGAGGTAACTCCCTCTCGTACTCAGCGTCTTCTGTGGCGCAAACGGTCTGAGTCTTTGCTTACAGTTGGAGAGTACCAGTTGGATCGTGTTCGAGTCACCATGAAAAATCTTGTAACTTTATAATCGTGTCAAATTAACATGTGCTATGTATCCATTTACAGATGATCGATTGCTGAAGGAAATATATGATTTGAAATAGTACTAAATACTATAATTAAATGATTAAATAAATCTAATTTTTAGTTTTTGGTTTGCTTATTTGCTCCTAGATCGCGTTACAGGCGCTTAGACAATGCGTTTGACTAAAGGAACGAATGATCTACAATTATGTGAGTGTAGTTCACTCACAAGAATAGTACGTTTGACTACAACGGAACGAATGATCTACAGTTATGTGAGAGTGGTTTGCTCATAATACATATCATAGGTGACGTAAATGGGACTGGAGATCTACCATTATTGGAGGGACTTTCTAGCATTCAGGTGTAGTAGATTGTTCATAGCACGTATGCGTACATCTACCATTATATGGTTGGCAGCTCCTCTTGCCAATAACATAATTGTAGATCATACGGCGAATTTCCTTACAGTGTAGACATTGAAATTCTGGACCTTAGTCGTGTATTAGTAGTCGGGAAAGATTTTTTAATTTCTGGAATGAATTTAAAAACTTATAAAACATGTATTGAATTGAAATTCATACAATCGTATGGTAATCATAGCCAGTACGCGGACCAAAAACCGATCATTGCTGTTTTGTATGAACCCTTTAGTTGAAATATTCCGCAACCTCCATTCTTCCTTGCGATATAGTCTTTCTACGTCCGCTCGTGGATGGTGCATTCCATTCATCGTTTTTTAATCCAATCTCTTTAGTTTATATTGTGTGTGGTTCTAGATATCTAGGAAGTGAAGTATAATGGTAATCGAAAAGATTAAAAAGGAAATAATCATCAGAATACAAAAGGCTTGTAACTTATTTCTACCAGTGTGTGAAAGACCTGGTGTGGGGTAGGAAAATACCTATTCAGTGTAAGATGACACTATATAAAACCTATTTCATCTCTATCCTTACGTATGCAGCAGAAACCTGGACAATGGGAGATCGAGAGGAGAGTCAGATACAGGCGGCAGAGATGAGATTCCCGAGGAGCACAGTGGGCAAGACGAGAAGGGACAGAATAAGAAACACTGACATTGGAGAAATGGCACTGATGAGATGGTATGGACATATGAAACGAATGGTGGAAAATAGGATGCCCTAGAAAATGTATGAAAGAAGAATTGAAGAAGGAAGACGAAGACGGGGTAGACCAATGACCAAGGAAGAGACGGAAGGACATAATAGCAGGAGACTTGGAGGCAAGAGGAGAGAGCTGGGAAGATGTGGAAGAGATACAATTGTGGGAGGATAGAAAGAAGTGGAAACATTTGGTTGTTAAACCTAAGCTAATTAACATTATTGGTTGAGATTTTTTCCCGTTGTTGTGGAAGTGTTTTTTTAATATGTTTTATTAATATTATGTATAATATATTATCTGATATGTATAATTTTAACATGATACGACGATCTTTTGTAATGTGGGGATATTATGTAACAAGGGTAACAGGTACGAAAGTACTATGGGGCAAATGCTCTTTCTGGCTCTTGCATTCAAATATTTTCTTTTTAAAAAATGGCACGTTTAGTCTGTTATATGATATGAAAAAATGAATGCGAAATATTAATAAAATAAAATAATAAATAAAACCCTGAGGAAACGGCGATGGCTGATGATGGTGATTATTATTGTAACTAATTATTATTTCGAGATTTGTTTAGCTTCTGTTATTCGCATTGATTTTATAATCTTAGTTTCATTTATTATTTTCTATTCCCGGATAGGATAGGCCAGACGTGAAATCAATGAATCGCTAAGAGTAATGACAGCCTTGGTCCGAGTCCCACGGCCCGCCCAGGCAGACAGGGCAGGTGTCTGGTCTGGTCCCTGTAACACGAGGCTGGTGAGAGACTGGGCGACGCCGTGGACACCCGACACCGTCCGTACCTGGGCCGTACTGGCCCGAGGTGGAGGCCGAGTGAGAAAAATGAAAGAAAACTTGTTTGAATTTTGATACATTAATTTTGACGTAACTTTCATTTGTTAATGTTTTGCACGTTCAAAAAAAATTGCAATGAATACCGGTAGGCCTACATTTTAAAATCATTAATCCAATGACGTACTGGCCTTTTCTAAATGTAACCCCAAAAACTTTTTCGAATTGACGGGGCTATGGGTCGTGGGGTCTTGGGCGAAGCCCCAGCTACCGGAGTCAATTTTTTTTGGGGGGGGGGGGGGGTTTATTGCCTCGAGAGGCGAGAGGCGTGTGGGCCGGGTGCTAGCCCTTCAATACTTCAACGTCGGCGGCCGGCAGCTAGGGATAACTCGGAGACATGCTGTCTAGTAGCAGTAGCTATGCTCTACCGCTCGCGTGCTGCTAGACGTCATGTCTATATTAGGCACTCGACGTTCCCATTCTCCTACACCCCATAAACCTTTACCTTGCCACATACTGCTTAGCTTTAGTTAAGTTGTAACAAATTACTCTAATCATGGAAATTAAAACATTATGAAAAGTAAAACGTTGTTATCGATATTAGTGAAACCTACAATTAAATAATAATTATCTTATGTTTATGCTAATGATGAATTTCACTGGAGACTGGAGGTTAATGAAGCCATTGTTTGGTAAAGTCGAAAGTTTCGTTTATATCATATTGTGGGAGTGCACGTAGGAGGTGGTGCTTCAGTGCGGACGGTTTCCCGATAGTTTCCCGATCCCGGGTTAACCTCTCCCTAGGGATACGACCCCCCCCCCCCCCCCCGGCTGTTAAGAGGGGACGCTGAGCTTGGCCCAATTCAAATGCGCGCACTCGGGTGTTGATGATTTCTGATGAACGGTTGGGAATATCATTACCAAATTTTGCATGGATGTTAATAAAGTACTTTGATATCTTCAATTGGTTTCAAAAATTAGGACTTAAAGATCCATGCGGGACTTAGTCCAAAACGTGAAAAAATGGGAAATCCAAAACAAGGATTCCAATTCTGTGAATTCCCACCAAATCGTTTATCTTACGATACAACCAAATTAACCTGCGCGTTCACATTGAATTAAACGTTGACATCCAGTATGCAAATTTGAGTTAAAAACATCTGTACACTTCGAATAAATTCCCGAAGTTGACCAAAATGGAGTAAAATCCGGTGATTTCACTAATTTTTAATTCAAAACCAATGAAATAATTTAGTAATACGACGCGTACTGGTTAGCATAGATTTATTCTTCATTAACGTAAGTGTGAAATTTGATAACGGTGTTATTAACCGTTTACCCCCCCTCCCCCCCCCCCCAAAAAAAACACAGAAAGCTGAGCGCCCAAACTCGTCTCCGCGCGCCAGCCTCAGCGACTCCTCTTAACATCATATTGTGGGAGTGCATGTTGATGCTGGAGGTTTCCCACGATAAATTAATTAAACGTTTCGCTCTATACAAAAACAACTTAAACGACTATTTGAATTTCCGAAGCAAACACTTTTTCCCAACATCTCACATTTCTATGTACCCACTCCGAATATATTGGCCGTCGTTAATAATATTTCGCTAGACGATTTCGCTTTCGTTCATAAGTATAAAGTAACGAGACGTTCAGCTCATCGAATCAATCATTTCATAATTGAAATTCTAAATATAATCAAAAATTAATTCTACTTTCTAACATGCGTCACACTCAATAGAGTTCAGTTGACAAGAATTTCAATTTTAATAGTTTGGTATCTCTACTTATCGAACTGTGAGTTACGTTATTGATTGACCTACTAGCTTGCTGTGCTCCAGCTCTCCCATATTATACCCTTGTCGGTTCCTCTTGACGTCCGAATGTTCATAATGTAGCTAATCTCATTGTCAGGTTTGCTGAGTTCCGATCATTGATATTAAACCCCTATAGTAGGCTAGATTAGCAGTCTCCTATACCTCCGCACAGGCGCGAGCGTAGCAAATTGAAGACTCAACCGGCCCATTTCAAGATGGCGATTTGGTGTTTTAATTTATGCTTTTTTAATGCAATAAAGTATTTTACTGGATTGTTTGATATGGTTTTAGCTTGTGCAGCATGGTATTAAACAAAAGAAACAATACGAAGTGATTGCATAAGGGAATTTAGTAATCATTTGGTGTTAAAGGCTAGTATGCTTACCTGTCAACCTGGCGGCAATCTTGAGAACTATTTGGCCACAAATCGCTCCCATTTGATTAACATGTAAACTGTCATTTTAAGATGGCTTCTAATTGTACCGGAAGTGGACCACCGACTGCTGGTCTAGCCAATTATATAGGATGTCTATGGTTCCGATAGTCTTTGGGCGTGGTCAGGGGTAGAGTGGGTGATCGCTCTGGCCTGAAACTCACGTACACCGCTGGTTAGAGCAGATGGAGGGTTCGAGAGCTAGTGTAACGGCCTCGTTCTCCTCGACGTCTGCTCGGCAGTCCGGGCTAGTGGAGGAACCTATATGATTGTCAAAGTTTGGTACTTTACGAAAGGAGTAGGCTACGTTCTGGTACCGGGTTTCCCCTCCTCCCTTCTATTCACCCTTCATCATCGTCTATCACCACTCATCGTCTCGAATAGATACGTTAAGCAATATCAACTCAATCATAAAATAATTCTTATTTCAAGACATAAATAATCAGAAAACACTTGAGGAAAAATCTTATTCAAAGCTCTTACCCAGAACACATGAAACATGGAATTGCAATAAAAAACAAAACATTACACGTGGACATTGAGTAGAAATTGTGTAGCTTGACAATACAATACAGTATAGTATGAATGTATGATGAGCCTTCATGTACGATCCTCATGCCCCACCTCACATGTCACACTGAGTATAGAGAGTGACGACCATCTTTCAATTAGGCATTAGCAAAAATAGTGGTAAAGTATTTCGATACGATATTTGAAGCTATTTATAGATACAATTTGTAACTTTGTAAACATCAATGTGAGTCATTTAAAAAAATGCAAAGAAGTTCCACTGTAAAAAAATAAAAAAATAAAAAATTCTTTCAGAATTAATAACATTTTGAAAAACCAACCGATACCAATGTTCTCATGCAATGTCGAAATATTTTAAAATGTGCTATCCATCCGTACTTTTAACTAATACAAGACTTCAGCCCACGGTATATAAATAATATTCACTGTATGCCAACCGAGTCTGGACAACCTACGCCCAACCTAATATAACTAACTAACTTACTTGAATGTTACACACACAGATCAGACCAGAGCCTTTCTAACTTCCCTATTAGAAGTCTAGACCAGCATCCGCTCATGCAATGTTCTTCTATACTCAGTTATCTGGAGCACTGCCGACGTTTCTTGAAACCAAGTTGCATAATAATTGCTTTCTAGCAAGAACATTACGTTATCACATTGTATAGTGTTTTATAAGTAATCAAAAGTGATGACAATGTTTAACCATTGGGCTACTTTTATATTTTTCGTTCATTCATTCATTCATTCATTCATTCATTCATTGAGATAATCAAAATTTACATATATTTTATAATATAGGGCCTACTACTATAATATATTATTAAAAAATTATCATAATATATGAAAC
This sequence comes from Sweltsa coloradensis, assembly GCA_024449915.1. Classification (NCBI taxonomy): domain Eukaryota; kingdom Metazoa; phylum Arthropoda; class Insecta; order Plecoptera; family Chloroperlidae; genus Sweltsa; species Sweltsa coloradensis. Next base: position 74,667 of record JAMZAV010002818.1, on the reverse strand, counting down.
TATATTTAAGGATGTTTAAAAATTTAAATGATAATAATCGAACAAACCTCCTTACTAAATTATTGTTTAATAGTTGGCATGTCCGCCTTTGTAGCTATAGAGACCATGGGTTCAGTTCCCATGCAGTCAGTCAGGGGCGACGCTAGGATCTTACATAAGGGGGGGGGGCGGCTGGGGTCGAGTACAATTGTTTGGGGGTGGGGGGGGGGGGGGAAAGAAGCGGGAATCTAAATACTATCAATGTTGGCGTGTAAATCTACCCCCCCCCCTCAACATCGTGATCTTGGGTTTCAGATACAACCAACATTATTACAAAAGTAAAGTAGAATTCATATTCGTTTGAGTGGGATCGTCTAAGAAATCAGTTTTATATTTTCCTTTTTTTCCTTTTTTTTTCTTTTCTTTTCATTCCCCACCCTTTTTTATATTTGATTCATTCATAAATTGCATTTAATATCCTTTTTATTTGTTATCAAATTTGTTGCGTTTTTAATGCATTTGTCATGGTGTGGGTTTTGCTGCCACCACTCGTTCGTTTATGGGGAACGAGACCCGAGGCGCGTCTATGGGTTCTTGAGCCCAAGTGAGTGAGCTCAGGGAAGAAAGGGGCAAGCACAAATCATACGCAGATAAGAAGTATTAGTGGTATAACATTAACTTTATGTATTGAATATTGGTATTGTCTTACATCACTTGTATCTACTCCTTCCTACAACTTAACCTAATAAGAATAGCATTGTGTACTCACTCATCCTTGCCCCTCCTAGTATTGTGCTGGCACGAGACATCACGCTCACATCATAACAACAAACACTCTCTTCCACCTTCACTCGTCCTCTGTCCTCTCGTCTTGTCCGTCGTGGAGACCACGTCCCCTAACTTCCCTTGGGCTATCTCCACCCTTGATTCCACGAATCATCCCCACCTATACCAGCCGTCTTATGTCTATCGTCACGTGGTCGTCTCGTGACACATTGTTGTAATAATACTATTTAAAATATTTACTTAAATGCAGTTCATTGTTGTGTCTGCATCTATGTAATTAGATTTATTTAGTTGTCCTCCTTTGTAAATCAGTTTTTATAAGTGAATAGGATAGACGTTAAATAAATAAATAAAAATAAAAAATTGAAGAGAGATGAGTCTGTTTTGTGAAGAAGTAGAAGCAGAACGACCATGGGAGGACAGAAGGAAATGGCGTGAGGTGGTGGTAAGAAGCAAGAAAGAAGAGAACGAAATTGAAGGAGTAGAAGAAGACGAAGAAAATGAAATGGAAGATGACATGACAGTTGACAGGCCAGGTGGTTAGCCACCCCCTGACCCGACTTACGTTGGAAACAGGAGTAAACAGGCAATGTGGCGTGGGCGTTGTTGCGATACGGCGTTATCTCCTGCCCACCAGTGACATTGCAAGGTCGCGCGCGCTAGCGGATTGTTTTGTTCCTAGGTTGGCAGCGGCCGGCCAGGTGTGCCCGCCAGGTGAAAGCTGACAGTTGAGCGTCGCACTCGGTCGAGTGTACATCGTCGCCATGTTGCGTTGTTGTTCGACTCACGGCCTAGCCGACTGAGTTCTTTTTGTTTGTACATAGAAACTCTCGAGTCATCAATTAGCCATACGTGTGCCATGTGATTACATAGTAATTAATTAATTGAATTCGTACGCCGATTCAGATTAGCCGATACCACAATAAGTACAACCACTCACAAAAGTTTTTACACACGCCAATCTAAAAGTTCTGAATTACTTATAATTACATCGCAATATTGTTTTTATATTTGTAAAAAATATTTTTTGCGCTTGTCTTTTTGTTGTGAATTTAGTTCTGTCCGTCAGAAGGTAACTGTTTTATATTTCTGTATAAATCTTTGTTTACCGTTGTTGACGGGGCCTCTGTTTCGTGTTCGGTGTAAAAAGAGTGCAAGTGAGTGGTGCAAAGAGTGTCATTATGAGTGCCAACAGGAATGTATGCTTCGCTGCCGGTACAAAGGATAGGGAGAGTACGGCGGCCTACCAGGTATGTTAGGGATTTTAAAATATTGATGATAACACTTTAATGGACCCCGGACTAGTAGATAATAATTATCTTATTTTAATTATATTTTAATTGCCTAAGTGGCCTACTTTTATTTTCAGTTTAAAATTTTGCCAATTAAAATAAATATTGTAAAATTAGATATGCTATTGCCATTGGGTTATAATAATTTAATCTGTACTCATGAACAAAATGTATAGGCCTATGCTGGAAAAGTAACGCCCCCCCAATACAAGATATAAATTATTCCTAAATCTCGTTATGAGAATGGAAGCTAGTTTATCTCAACGTTGGCTCAGTGACTTGATGCATGTTGACGACGACAAGGCCCAAGGGTATAATATTATTGATAAGATTGGATGATCGACGAAACAACAACAACTATGATTTCGTTGTAGATTGACCTTGAGAGGTTAACAGGCAGGTTCACTAATCACTTGGTTGCGTGGATGCGGATTATAAAGTGAATCAATCAGAAGTAACAAGACAGTCAGTCGCGTGGCACAGTATAGGAAACTATGTTGCTGCTCGGAGGCGACAACACGAGACGATTTGCCAGAGTTTACCGCTGTACGCTTAGCTTAAAAACGTCAAGGCCTACTACTGTCGTATTATACTTTAGCCAGCGGTTTAGCCGGTCGTTTACCCAGTTCCCACTCGAACACCGAAGTTAAGCAGAATCGGGCGTGGTCAAGGGTAGAGTGGGTGACCGCTCTGTCCTGAACTCACGTATACCGCTGGTTAGAGCAGATGGAGGGTTCGAGAGCTAGTGTAACGGCTTCGTTCTCCTCGACGTCTGCTCGGCAGTCTGGGGTAGTGGAGAAACCTAGGCCTTTATGACTGTCAAAGTTACACCGTCCTTTCGGATGGGACGTTAAGCCGTTGGTCCCCTTGGTGCTTTTCGAAAGGAGTAGGCTACGTGCCGGTACCGGGTTTCCCCTCCTCCCTTCTGTTCATACTTCATCCTCATCTATCACCATTCATCGTCTCGAATAGCCAAAGTGCATAAATATGAGACGTTAAGCAATATCCAATCAATCGTATTATACTTGATACAAGGAAGGTTCCCTATTAAGTTTACATCTATGCATTGCGTCAGGCGCGTAAGAACGTTTTGAAAGTAGGGGGGCAAATTAGCATATTTTGTGGGCTGGGGTCTGGGGTAGAGCCCCAGCCGCTGGAGTCCCTTTCGTCTGGCGAAAACATTTTTCACCACACTACAGTTTCGATGGTTTACAGCAACTATCTGCGATCTAAAAACTCAAAAATGAACGTGAAGAGGCCCATTTTAGTAAATTCCAACCTAATTTGTTATTGGATGAGCGTAGCGAGCGTAGCGAGCGAAGCGAAGATTCCATTTCACTACACTGGAGAAAAAAATCCGGAATGTTTTTTTTTGTTTTTTTTCTTTCTGTATTTTTGTCTGTCTGTTAACACGATTTCCGCCCTAAACGATAATCCGATTGCGATGAAATTTTTTGGAGGCCTTCGAAATCTCTGAAAATAAGAACTGCCACGTTTTTGAGCGCAATCGAAAAAAAAAATTTTTCATGAAAAAATCGCAATTTTACGATTTTTTTTGATTTTAAAAAATCCCTTTGACTTATAACTCCTACATGCTTTATCCGATTGAAATGATTTTTTCACAGAACCTTAATTTTTTCAATTGATATATTCGTGTGAAATTTGAGCGTAATCAAATAATTATTTCTCATGAAAATCGCAATTTTACGATTTTTTTAATTTCTTCTGCTTTAACACCTACATGCTTTATCCGATTATAATGATTTTTTCACAGAACCTTAATTTTAAGAATTAATACATTTGTGTCAAATTTGTGCGCAATCGAATAATTATTTCTTATGAAAAAATTTTAATATTATGATTTTTTCTTTTTTTTTAAAATTACGATTAATTAAAAAAAATAAATTAATTTTTATTTAATTTGATTTAATTTAAAAAAAATTTCAACAAAGTTCTGATTTTTTTACAGAACAACAGAAAATCCGCAAAACACATGGCAGCTCAATTCACCAATTACGCTCATCCAACAACGCGGCGGGACTTAAGCGTTTTCCTAGTGTAATGAGTAATGACTAATGAGTAATGACGAAGCATACAGGCAAACATATTCGTTTTACCAAGGTGACTGTCAAATTTTCTAAGATGTATGTGCATATTTACAACGGAAATTCTGGGATTAATATTTAACTCGCGTTAGTTTTTCCCCCCTGGTTCCTACGCCACTGCATGGCGTCCCTTTAGAGTTTAGACTTTCGAGGATGAATGATTGAAAATACTCGGAACATTTTATGAATATAATGAGAACTGTATTCTTTGCAAAGTTCGCTTTGAAACACTTTCATGGGTACCATCAGTATTGGAAATTGAATATGTATGTGTTGATGTAACTTTCCTCTAGAATCCAACCGGTTGTCAGTCTCTGGCGATGTCGGGCTAGTCGTGTTGTAACTAGGATCTAGTGTGAGGCGGAGTCTAGAATAACAATTAGTAGGTCTAGTCTAGAGTAGTGTACGAACACTCTCTCGCACTAGGTGTTGTCTTCGCCACCTGTTAGAGTTGAGCCTAGTTAGCTGCAGGTTGACGGTGTTGCACTTGGGGCCTACACGGAGGTTACCCAGCGATGTTTTTAATCCTTTTTTTGTTGTTGAATAAACACTAACAAATAAATTTTAAATGATTTTTAAATAGGCGCACACAAGTATTTAGGCCTACAAAATAAAACACAAAATAACAGACATCAACAACAAGTAGGCCTAACAAACATCCACCATCACCTCCACACGCCGAAAAATCCATCCTGCACCCGTGCTATAAAGAAACTACTATGAATCCAAATTCGATGCCAAACTGAATAGGGGGCGTTGCCCCCCAACCTCCACCCCGGGGCACTGCCCACCGAGCTGCCCACTGCCCGTGGACCCCAACTCAAACCCAACAACAAAACAACAAACACACATACACACACACACCTCATTCCGGTGCATCGCTAACTCAAGAAAACCAATCAGTTCCCCCCCAAAAAATAGGCTTTAGTTGCCAGGACTCCGTCGCTCCGGTCGACATACAACACACTCTCTCTCACAACGTAAACATCAACATTAATGTAAATCAACACAAACCTTTCGAATGATCAAAAACATACCCAAATCAACGTGCGCCGACTTAAAACACTCCTCAAACCATAGTAACACAGCTCAATCATTTAAAATTTCAATTACCTTCCAAAGTAACGGTCCGCTGAGTGGTGATCGGGATCCTTCGCAATTACCTTTCCTTAAATTAAATATGAAAATAAACACTCAACAATAAACGAAAATGCTTAGAAAAATGTAAATAGGACAATGAATTACAAGGCTTATTAACTCTACTTTTAGTTTAGAGATGTATTAGTTTTTTTGCACAATAGGTGCACCTGGAATCACTTTGCTCTCAGGCTCTCCAAAGCATTGTTCAGTTGGAACTCTTCGTAAGGGTTATTATTTACTACAATTCATAAATTAAAAAGTCCGCCCCAACCGGGATTCGAACCACGGGTCTCCCACATTCCAGATGAGCGTCTTAACCACTAGACTATCAGGAACGGTACATTTTAATCTCTAAATTGTAGCTGCATTATTGGATGAGCGAAGCGAAGACTTCAATTTCACCGACCCCCCAAAAAATTTAGCTCGGGTGTTTTTTTTTTTTTTTTTTTTTTTTTTTTTTTTTTTTTTTCTGTCTGTTTGTTCGCTCTCTACGGGCAAACGCATATGCGATCTGATGAAAATTGGACACGCCCTTTCGTTTTCTCTGAACTTAGATTTGCCACGTTTTGGGTTTACAAATCGAAATAAATATTCTCATGAAATCGTACTTTTACGATTTTTTTCGATTTAGTGCGATATTTTCGTGCCATTTGGGCCAATTCGACAAAAACGGGTGGGGCTTCAACTTTCATATTTCACATGGCATTAAGGAAAATGGTGATGTATGCCTTCTGAAAAAAAAAAAATTGAAAGTTAGCCAGAATCGAGAGAAATAAAGCTTTTAATATACCGTTTTTTGATTTTTTTGTGCGATTTTTCGTGCCATTTGGGCCAATTCTGACCAAAGGGTGGGGGCTACAACGTTCATATTATACATGGACATTAAGGTTATGGTTTATGTAGTACCTTTTGAAAGAAAAAGTGGAAAAATTTAGCCATGATCCATAGAAATAAAGCTTTTAATACAAGTTTTTTTCGGTAAATAAAACCAATTTACAAGTAACAATAGAAACTTGACAAAAATTCACCTACAATGCGTAGGCAGCAAAACAAAGCACTCGCAAAATTAAAGATATCCCACGCAAACTAAAACCTTTAAAAAGCTCATCCATCAACGCGGCGGGACTTTAGCGTTTTCCTAGTACATATGAATGGATGTAAAAGGGATGTACCAAATGTGAATTTTGAAGAGTGCTGCACAGCCGATGTGAATCTTACCGCAGTGTACCGGCTTACCGTGTACAACGAGTGTTTCCTCTTACTGACCACGTGTCTTGTGTGTGTAGTGTATAGGCGCTCCACGCTAAGAAAGGAGTTGCGCGCGCTTTTAACGGGTGAATTGTAGCCATTCAGCAGGCTCCAATTTAAAATAACGATCGCTGATTGGCCCGTCGAAAACGCGCGCATCTCCTTTCTTAGCGTAGTGGCGTAGCTAGTAACTCAAAGGTCTAGGTGCAAAGTTCTCCGATGGGCTCCTGTAGTTGCGTTGGCTACACGGTGTCTGGGGCTGAACCCCAGCCGCCGGAGGCGGAAAAATTTCGGGGTCTTTTCTTGCTCAAGATAGCCTGTAGAGCGATCTGAGACAGGAACCGCCCCGACAGCTATTTTTGGAATACCGGGACTGATCACACAAAACCGGGACGATCTCGGTAAAACCGGGACGTCTGGTCACCCTATGACAATTAAGTCACCCTATGTTTATAACGATGCATAGAATGCAAACAACAATAATTAAGTGACATCTTTGTCATATCGACAAATTAATTTCCAATGTAAATAAAGACATTTTATATTTTAAAATTTTTTGTTATTGGATGAGCGAAGCGAAGACTTCAATTTCACCGACCCCCCAAAAAATTTAGCTCCGTTGTTTTTTTTTTTGTTTTGTTGTTTTTTTTTTTTTCCGTCTGTTTGTTCGCTCTCTACGGGCATATTTTTACATGTGTCTTGATACTATCAAATATATCTATTTAAAAACTTGGCTTTATAGTAGGCGACTATGACGCTGTTATGTTAGTACTTTAGACAGAAATTAAAAAAGTGACTACATATATATATTTCAATATATCTTTTCAATATATTTTTTCCTTAATGTTGATAAAAAAGACTTTCAATTGATAGGCCCTACCAATAATGACAAATTTATCTTCACTTTGAAATTGAATATTAATTAATTAATTAATTAAAAACACGTATACCGTACGTATGCGATATTCCCACACGCCTTGGCGAGACGCCATATAGCTATAGACATATTTACGCCATATTGTAATTTGTATTAAATATATTGTAACTGCTATTATTGAAAAATTAACAATGATACTTAAGTTAGTTTTTTTCTGAACAATGTTTCATCATTGGTAGAGTATATTTTAATTTGAAGTTGATCTTTTGGTTCAAAAACTAAAATGTGTAGGCCTAATATTTACTATATTTTGGCGGCAATAGCCCCTTTAAGAGGCATAAGAGTGAATTTGAATGGTATTGGTATTTTGAAGATGGTATTTGAAACATTTGGTGTACATAGGGCTTAGCCCTCTAGAACACCGAAGTTATGCAAAATCAGGCGTGGTCAGGGGTAGAGTGGGTGACCGCTCTGCTCTGAAACTCATGTATATCGCTGGTTAGAGCAGATGGAGGGTTCGAGAGCTAGTGTAACGGCTTCGTTCTCCTCTACGTCTGTTCGGCAGTCCGGGTTAGTGCAGAAACCTAAATGAATGTCTAAGTTACACCATTCTTTCGGATGGGACGTAAAGCCGTTGGTCCCCTTGGTACTTTTCGAAAGGATAAGGCTACATGCCGGTACCGGGTTTCCCCTCCTCCCTTCTGTTCATCCTCATCTATCACCACTCATCGTCTCGAATAGCCAAAGTGCATTAATATATCAATCAATCTGTTGGTGGTCATGATCATCTCTCAAAGTAGGTGATATGGAATGAAACAGAGTAGGCAGGGTTGTCAAATTGCAAGTGATGAATATTTCCACATGATGACCGTGGAAAGGAAAGGCTGCACTAAAAATGTGTTGGCACCCTGTTATTATTTCTTGAGTGCAATCTTCTGACCGAGTTTGATAATGCATCTTTGTTCTCTCCTTATATTGGAACTGTTAGAGTTGAAGCTGTAACCAGGTCTCCACGCTTGAATGCGTCTCTGTCAGGTCAGGTGTTCGGAACGAATCGGAGCCTCAAAGATGCAACTCACGGCGCGGTGCAGTGACGAGTGCACTTTAGAGTTGAGAGCATTCACCAGACCACACTGTAGAAGATATAGATGAAATATTTTGTCGAAGCAGGTGATGTAAGATCCCGCTCAAACGACTGCCGATTGGTTCAAGGGGGGTCACCGTTTTCTTTATAGCTATCTCAAGTATTGGGTATGCTTTTAAATTAGGCCTAACTTATCGCATACTATAGCCTATTATTCCCCATTTTTTTAAGTCCACAATCTGAAAAACACAATTTAAAAAAAAACGTCTTTTCAGTTTTTTTTCCATTTGTGTTAAAAACGATGGTATTGAAAGAGTCAAAATGGAGGTGATCGACAAACTCTCGGTATTTGCACTGCGTGAGAGTGTGAGTGTGAGTGCGTGAAAAGTGCGAGTGCGAGTAACAGGAATCAGTCCGAGGTGGAACGAAACCACTTTCCAGGTGAAAACACTAAGTATAACAGGTGACAGATAACAGCGGCTGGTTATAGAACGGAAGTTTGCGGCGATTATTGGAGAAATGTAGGCTAACTTCTGTGGCCGGGAGACTGATAACGACTGATAAGCATGATATCTTCACTCAGACTCGACATGAGACAATAATCTAGGTTCCGTTAGGGCGCCGCAGCCAAGCCGTGGCGCGCTACACATTCGGGCACCTTATACAGCAAGCAAAGTTCGGGTGATTTCAATGTGTCACACAGCCGTCATTAAAAGTGATGTGAACTTGAAAACTATCAAAATCGAAGGGATTTAGGTACCTGACAACACATGCCAAATTTGGTTGGGGTATACGAGCATTCATTCTTAGTGAAAAATATTACATGAGAAAAAATAATTTTTCTAAAACAACGCTCATATTTAAATGTACTAAAAAGTAAAAAATAAATTTTCGCCCAACAAATTTTTGCCTTACTCGGAAAATAAAAGCGTTGATCGCTTTCGGTATTGAAATAGATTATAGAATTTTGTTGTTCATGGAGGGAAAGCGCCCAACGCTTTTATTTTCCGAGTAAGGCAAAAATTTGTTGGGCGAAAATTTATATTTTACTTTTTAGTACATTTAAATATGAGCGTTGTTTAAAAAAAAAAAAAAATCATGTAATATTATTTTATTCTTTTTAGTGTAACGAATGTTGTAATCGAATATATGTGTTCACTGGACGCGTCCGAATTTCTGCATCTCGTTGGCCCATCCTCACTAGCTGTGACTAATTTCCCATATGAAGCTTTGTTTGATTAATTAATTGATACACTAGAGTGAATGTGATAAATTGATTCATGTATTGTCATCAAGAATATACGTCTGTGTGAAAAATTTCAGCTCGATCGGACATTTGGAAGTGGGTGAAATATCTATTCCCAAATAAAACTCTGATTTATTAACTATGATGAATTAATTGAATAATAATTGAATCTGTTAATTGATTCATCTATTGTCATCAAGAATATATGTCTGTGTGAAAAATTTCAGCTCGATCGGACATTGGGAGTGAGTAAAATAACGATTCTCATATAAAACTTTAATTATTAATTAATTATGATGAATGAATTGATTAATTAGTGAATCTGTTGAGTGATTCATCTATTGTCATCAAGAATACGTATGCGTGAAAAATTTCAGCTCGATTTGACTTTGGGAAGTGGGTGAAATATCGATTATAAGATTCCGTCCAGACAAACAGACAGACAAACACATGAAGCTAATATAAGCGTTGTAAAATGGCTTGAAGTTTAAACATGCTCAAAATCACTTTAATTTCTACTTCAGTCTAATTCATCAGTTGCAATTGCCCAGCGATTCTGACGAAACGGGGGGGGGGGGGGGGGGGGGCTACATTGTTAATATTTTACAGGGACATACGGTAGTGATGTATAGTGTCTTTTGAAAGACAATGTTGAAAAAGTTTGTTGGAAGGCTCCCAAATAAAGGTTTTAATATAAGCCTCTTGACAATGATCACCTTTACATTGTATACAAAAAGCAAGTCTTTGGACCACTAGATATTTTACATTCTATTGCTAATTGGTAAGAATAGGAGGTAATAGCAATTAATTCGACGTTGATAAAAAAATTATATTTTAACAAATAATTTTGCAATGGAACTTGAAAAAGTATTGAGATCCCACACACAGCAAAAACCTGAAAAAATACAGCCAATTCTTACACAATCAAAAGCAATGAGATCTAAAAGAATGGTAAGCTTATGTACCATCCTACATTTTTGCAATCTTAATTCATAAATTTACTTTGCCCTGTGACTGCATCCTTGCAAAGCCTGGCAAAATAAATTTGCACGAACTTTTACATTTAAAACAGTAGTTGCAAATAAAATACTACCAGCAAAACGGTATTTTTCTTTGCCAGATGTAAACGATTAAAGGGTAACTGATCTTTTTAAGATGAACGTATATGTCACATCATGTTCTTGTGTCTTATGAGAGTAGCAAATATGATATGACTACTTTTGGTCATATGCATAAAACTAAGATAATTGTTTCACCCACTTCCCTGGATCGAATCAATTCCAGAACATGCCTGGACAAAATATACTAATAACCAAACAATTAGCGTAATTCGCGCAAACATAGACGATAATAATTACACAATCTCACATTCCTGGTCTTGTAATTGAGGAGTTAATGATGTATTGTTCCTAGGTTTGATTGTATGTTTGTCTAGGGAACTAAAATGCACCCATTGTCTCGGACTCGTCAGATGCGTTTCTTGTTATGATCGTGCGTGTGCGCACGCATGCTGTGTGTCGTGTGAATCTGGTGGACTGTATAGGCTACATTTGTTGACGGGGTCGTACTTTAATTTCCAACGTGGAGTTTCCAATTCATCTGTCTCTAAGAAAAAAAAAATCGGTCCAATTCCTTTTCCTATGGTAAAATACAGGGGGTGATACAGGGGCTGATACAGGGGGTGATACAGGAGGGCGGTCTGAAGTGGCAGAACTTCGTTTCATGGGCCCGCCCGCAAAATTTCCATGGTGGCCTCCCCTAACAGATACATACATATGCATAGACTCAGTGTTGAACTCAAACTTTTCATCCCGGGCGTGATATATAATATCTCGGGGGTATTATATAGGGACCCAGCACGGGGGGTTTGGGGGGCTTGTCCCCCCAACAATAGCGCCGCAGTATAAATTTTGAAAATCAGGTTTTTAGAGTGCGTTTGGTGCGTTTAAAAAAAGTTGTGGGCTGAATGCAATACCAAAAAATATAGTTTTTGTGAGTTGTTGTGTTGTGGACGCTAAAAGTTCCTAAATATCCAATTTCATCTTTAAACCGCTAGATTCACAAAACGGTCATTTTAGCAAAGAAAACAAATACTATATTTTCCAAACAGGGTGAAATACTGTTGTTTTACTGAGTTTTTTTTTTAACGGGCCCCCTAAACGGCCTGGGCCCGCCCGCAGTTGCAAACCCTGCGGGCGCCTAGTTACGCCACTGGCGGTCTGTTTGCTCCAGAATTCGACAGGACTACTACAGCACTGGACAGAATCGTTCCAAGTTCTCATCGAGTCCCACTAAAACGCCTGACGTTGATGTTCTCTAATTCTCAGTTCTCTAACGAGCTCACACGTGTAACAGAATATCTTTACGTCTGGCTTATTATTACTTATACCCGCGGTTGCTCGCGGCTCCTAACCTAACCTACCTAACCTCCCTAACCTAACCTAACCTAACCTAACCTAACCTAACCTAACCTAACCTAACCTAACCTAACCTCCTACCCTACCTAACCTAACCTAACCTAACCTAACCTAACCTCCCTAACCTAACCTAACCTAACCTAACCTAACGCAACGTGCGTGTGTAAGTAAAGATTCAATCGTAATCAAACATCCAGTAATCACTATCAACCACCACTCTGACTCATCCCATGAATTTAGAATATTTATAATGCAGGATTACTGAGGTGCATGATGGTTGTGATGGGCTTCAAAACCTGCTTTCCCTCCGCATTCTGTTTATTAATGCTGTATGTGTAATTATAACATAAAACAAGGAACGATTGCATGAACAAGTTTCATTGCCCTGGGGGTACGCTCGCATTCATTGAGCTTATTTTATTTGCTTTGTAGCCTAATCACTTTGTTTTTGTTCCATTTTTGAAATTACTTTTCTCTTCTTCCAGGTAAGTGTCCGCTGTTGTTTGGAGCATGGCCAAGGTCGGGTGGTGAGTAGAATGTAACAGATACTAGAGATGCGAATAAAAAAAAAAACGGGGGCCCGGCTCGAGGCTCGAGGCCCAACCCGGCCCGGCCCGAAAGTCAGACCATTTTTAGACTCAGCAGTGGCTCTGCCGACGTCATTTTTGACAACAGATTGTCTACAAAATTATTATTATTATTAGTTCAACTCGTATATACCGTTGTAATTTATTTTATCTATTTATTTATTTATTTAACGTCTATCCTATTCAGTTATAAAAACTGATTTACAAAGGAGGACAAGTAAATAAATCTAATTACATAGATGCAGACACAACAATGAACTTTGAAATAGTAATATTACAACAATGCATTAAATACTCAACAAATTTGATAACAAATAAAAAGGATATTAAATGCAATTTATGAATGAATCGAATAATATATATAAAAAAGGGGGTAGGGAATGAATAGAAAAGAAAAAAGAAAAGAAAAAGAAAAGAAAAGAAAAAAAGAAAGGAAAAAAAGAAGAAAAAAAAAAACAGAAAAAAAGCGGCCCGAGAGCCCGAAAATAAATAAGAAAGCGCCGTTCGGGCCAAAATTCCCATTACTAACATACCTACCGTGTAGTTTGGCTCGTGGCAATAGATCGGCATAGCATACAAACTTGCTCAAAGATTATGTATGCTACGTAGCTGTAGATACAAACTCATCTTTTTGTGTGGCTCGTTGGTCTTGTATTGTTGTTAGAGGCTCTGCTTCCAATGCAGAAGGTCCAGGGTTCGATTTCCACTTATGACAGAAGTTTTTTTTAACTTAACTGATGTATGTGTAAACTTTGACTTTGGAGCCGCCCTAGCAACGAGGAACATGATAAATTCTAAGGTTGTTCTGAATGATGGTCTTGTTGATTCTAACGCTCTTGTCCTTTGACCGGCTTTTTTGGTTGACTATTTCTGTCCATGATTACTAAGTTTTTTGGATGCGTGAGATCTCATTGGCTAATTTTTTTTTTATAAAGTACCTAGTTATAGAATGTAAAATATCTTTATGCCCGATTGGATTAATGCACTTTGGCTATTCGAGACGATGAGTGGTGATAGATGAGGATGAAGTATGAATAGAAGGGAAGAGGGGAAACCCGGTACCGGCACGTAGCCTACTCCTTTCGAAAAGTACCAAGGAGACCCAACGGCTTTACGTCCCATCCGAAAGGACGGTGTAACCTTGACAGTCATATAGGTTCCTCCACTAACCCGGACTGCCGAGCAGACGTCGAGGAGAACGAAGCCGTTACACTAGCTCTCGAATCCTCCATCTGCAACGTAGCAAGACTAAGTTCGGAGATTTCGAAGGTCCCCTCCAATTTTCATCAAGATCGCACCGTTTGCCCGGTGAGAGCGAACAAACAGACAAAAAGAAAAAAGAACACCCGATCTATTTTTCTCGTGAAAAGTGAAATTGAAGTCTTCGCTTCGCTCATCCAACAACACAAGACATAAACATTATCTCCATCTTAGCCAATGTTTTACGAACCTTGGCCAGAAAAACTCTAAATAAAATTCCCTACAACCTTGTTCCAAAAGAAATCAAAATATATATCTCAATTATTTTTAAAAAAATGAGCTGACAAATTTTCTATTACAATAAGCTTATTACGTAGTATACTTGTACATGACTTTATTTATTACAGCAACTGACCTACCGTATGATTAATATTTATGATTGGATGAGCGAAGCGACGACTTCAGTTTCACTTACCCCAAGAAAAAAGCTCGATTTTTTCCCCCTGTTTGTTCGCTCTCTACTTGGCAAACGACATATGCGATCTTGATGAAAATTGGAGGAGTCCTTCGAAATCTCTAAACTTAGATCTGTCAAGTTTTTTCGTTCCAGCGAAGAAAAGGTTCTCACGAATATCTTACTTTTACGTTTTTTCTGATTTTTAATGCGATATTTTCGTGATATTTGGACCGATTCTGATCGATTGAAAATTGAAATTGAAATTAGTCTGGTTGATCATGACTCGCTATCGTCTATGGTGTCGTCGCCTACAGGGCTGGCTTGTCAGTGGCGGATACAGGGGGGGGGGGTGGGGCGATCGCCCCCCCATGTGTTATGTCCTAGATTCGCCACTGTGGCTTGTCCCCCTGTAAAAATCACTTTTATGGGACTGAAAGTGTAGACTAAATTACCATTCTTTTTATTAAACACTTTTACTTTTGGATGATGACACAGACGGAGACGACCACGACGTGGGGGAACCCCTGCCCTCCCCATACGCTTGTGGCTGGTTCTGACCAGCACAGACCTGTCCACCCCTTGTCCCCCCGCGTCACCCCTTACGTCCCATCCTTCGTCTCGATTAGCCAAGTTGCATAAATATGAGACGTTAAGCAATATCCATTCCAATTACTTTTATTAAGTATAGGTACCTAAATATTTTGAAACTATAAAACCTTGACCCTGAATGAAGTGAACATTGAGTAGCCCTCAATACTCTACCTAGAGTGGTGTATTTGCCAGATCGGTTTTGTTTATATTGTGAGACAGTCAACCCCAACCTAGGATGTCGACAGTACCTGCACAAATTACTATTAAAATAATTTTCAATTCATTTAATAATGTGGGTCTTTCATTGACGCTGGGTCGCGAAGGAAAGGAATTGTTTCAGACAGCGTGGTCGACTGACTATAAGCACGTAGACTTACATGTTTATGTTTTTGGTTCAATTCAACAAATTCGGAGTTTACAAAGGCAACATCAGAAATCTCACCTAGATTCATCATAAATAACCATTCCCTTGCTAAATCTCATATTGTAAGTTAGCATTTCGAACTGAATGGTAAGTCAAACTGTTTACATTGTGTGAAGGCAACGTACGTGCCTAACACGCGACATGCGCGACCTTGGAGCCCAGGCTTTGTTTTTATCGTTTTACTAGAGGTGTTCATAGTTCCCTGCTGAACATTCGTCAAGCGTCGCTCATGGCCCGGAATATTGCACATGGTTGCATAGCAACCAGGCTGCTAGGAGGAGATACCAAACAAACCAAGCAAAAGTCTCTTCGTCTAGCCCGTATTTTGGTAATTTCAAAATTTCCTTCACTAATTGGATGAGCGAAGCGAAGACTTCAATTTCACTGATCCCCCAAAAAAGATAGCTCCAGTGTTTTTTTTTCTAATTTTTTTTAATGTTTGTTCTACCTACCGGGCAAACGGCTTATGCGATCTTGAAGAAAATTGAAGGGGACCTTCGTTTTCTCTAAACTTAGACTTGCCACGTATATAATTGAAGAAATATTTCCCATGAATATCGTACTTTTACGATTTTTCCGATTTTTAATGCGATATTTTCATGATATTTGGGCCGATTCTGACAAACGGTTGGGGCTACAACGTTCATATTTCACATGGACATTAAGGTAATAGTGACGTAGTGCCTTTTGAAAGAAAAAATTGAAATTGTTTGCCAGAATCCATAAAAATAAAGGTTTTAATATGAGTTTTTGAAGGTGGATAATAATTAACAAGTTACTATAGAAATTTGATAACAATCACCTACAATGCGTTCAAAAAGCAAATCTTCTGGCCCCCAGATATTTTACATTCTAATAATTGGTATTACCATAGCAATTTATACTACTTTATAACAAATGTCCTTATTTAACAAAAATGATTTTGCGATTTTTTTGGACTTGAAATAGTAAAGAGATCCCGCGCATACTAAAAAACGAGTAAAAACTAAAAAATATCTCATCCACCAACGCTACTAGAAAAAGCGTACACGAAGCGGCCTAGTAAATAATCATGGACCTTGTGCTGAAATTCAGGCGTTGAAACAACACGTATACGCACTCTTTATGTTCGTATTGTGTTATGTGTGTTATAATTTGGCATAGATTCTCTCTTAGTCGCTGAGATATTCTTTGAATTAATGCGTATAGGTCGACTGCTAAATTCTCTAGTCGTAGATTACAAATGTCTAACTAATGACTTATCGTAGATTTGAATAGTAATAATCAAGGGAACCCTAAACAGCTTTTGAAGAATGAGAAACAATGAATAACCGTGTTGAACGCAAGGCTAAGATTAAAAACGTAATTACCTGGATGACTTATATTGTCTGATTCGTAAACTTGTGCAAGTAGATTAGATTCTCCCCACGTCACTACTAAACCGTTGTATTCTGCGTAGCTTGGAAGTGACGTATGCGACGCTTATTAAACGCTCGTGACGTAGTGTCAAGTGTCATGGCCGCCGTCACGTGACTGAGTTACCTGCGAGGAAGGAATTTAAAGGAAGCTGACAACCTCGCAAATTGTGTCCGACTAAGGCAGCATTTATCGAAAATGTAAATCGTATGACATTGTAGTTTCGTATAGGGCTATATTAAATATTATAGTTTACTACTGATCATGATATTTTAATCTTTGGTCTTGCAGACTACAGTTCAAACGAAACTAAGTTTTTCGTAGCGTTTTCTGAAAGACTCCAATCAGGTAATTGCACTCTCGGTACAGGTGGAAAGAAAGAAAGAGAGAGAGAGAGAGAGAGAGAGAGAGAGAGAGAGAGAGAGAGAGAGAGAGAGAGAACAAAATAGTATTTTTTTTTTTACATTTCTGGCCTTATTTTATGATTATAGCAGGTAACTAATATTCGGAAAATTAGCAGTTTCAAATCAATCCTTGTCTACTTTTAATTCATCCACTAATTGCCCTATAGTTTTCTCCAGCTTCAAACCCGCAATTTAGGTAATGGTACCATTTACGTTACAAAGGTGACATTCCATGGAATGTTAAACTATTTTCATTTCACGTTGGGAAGCATACAAGTAATAATTATGTACCTATTTGATTTCACCCAATAAAGCTCAATCAACAGAACTATACACATCAATATGAACTTTAAAACTTACTCACAAAAAAATTGAGACGTAACCTCACAGATATTCTGGTGAAAATTACATATTATTTATACATCAGTGCCTTCTATGAAGGTTTAAATTTTGAATATTTGAATTCCCATGTAAAGGTTTATTTATTGATATTAGGCCCCTATAGTGTGTATATTATTAATTATTATTATTATTTATTAGAAACAGGATTAGGTTTGCACGAATGAATGCATGTGAATAGTAATATTAATAACAGTCTTACTTATCGGTGCCGGTGTGATAGAATATCTGTACGTCTAGCGCATCTTAACTAATTCACACGCATTGCGAGGAACAAACAGAGTAGGTTAGCATAGCATACGCGGGTATTGGTAATAATTAGAGGTGTGTTTATGGTTTTATTTAATAAAATCGAAATAACACCGCTAAATGGTAATATAACACCAAATTCACCCTAATTTGTTAAATAAAACCATATTTTGCCATTTGCTTTAAAAATAACGCAGTTAATTCTATTCTTAGACTTTTTTCACTACTAACTTCCCGATAGAAACAAGCTGAAACGAAAACAATACTTGCAATTCAAAAAATGATTTTCTTCTGATTAAATAGTGTTATTGTGTTTCCACTTTTTTTTAACGGCTGTAGGCACAGTCAATAGGTGGTATGCGAGATAAAAACTGTGGTGACTTATGCACATATTGCAATTTCCTATGGAGTTTTAATTGATTATATCACTGTTTTGCGATGCAAGAAATGTGAAAATACAATACAAACATACAACACCACTTTTTACAATTTCCAAAACGAAATTTAGGAAAAAATAAACCCGTTTAAATGCGCCAGACGTAAAGATATTCTGTTACACCGGTATTGGACTACCACTATCAGTAGTTGACAGGTAACTTCCTGATTGATGGTAAATGCAAATGCGAAGCTAGGAAAATGGCGTCCACCGTGTGATAAGAACGTCGTGATAGCGCGAGGAATGAGGCCGCCTAGGTATGGACTTTGTTGCTCTGTCGCCTGGGTATGGACTTTGTTGCTCTGTCGTCTAGGTATGGACTTTGTTGCTCTGTCGTCTAGGTATGGACTTTGTTGTTCTGTCGCCTAGGTATGGACTTCGTTGCTCGTGTCCATAATAGTTCTACTTAATTCATTTCAGATTTCAACGTTTCATCCGTCCACCGAAATATTAGCCTTGTACAATAATGACAGCATAATATCTAAATGAGGCTTCCAAACCTATGGGCACTCATCCTAACATTACAGTCTCGCTGCGATGATGAAGGGTGATAGCCTAGGCTAGGAAGGACCCCACCGGGCGTTGAACCATGTCGTCCTGCACCGGAAGTAGGTGCAAACACGTCGCGACTACGCCGAGTACTCAAGTTCTTTGTAAATACACACGTGGGCTGCCCCCCCGCCCTCGCCCGACTGTCACGTCCCGACCCCCCTGGCTACGCCCGACACCATCTGGGTATATTACGTAATCCGTCGAAAACAATCAGAAGCGGTGTTGTTGAATTGTGTTCCAGATATATAAAGTAATGATCGGCTCGTGGTGAAAGTTTTCCCTGGGCATTGATCAACGCGGATTCCGTAGGATTGCATCAGTGCTGGTTGCCTCTTCTCGTAGGGTACCAGATGGAGGGTAAATCCGGCCCTAGCGAGCCTCGTACTCGTACCCTGGCGCCGAGACGCCTGTGCGGTGTCATCCGAAAGCGCCCAATCCCATTGTGCCCAAAACTTTTTTTGTCCCATTACGCCCACGTTTTAACCTGCCCCGTAAAGAAAATGTTAAACGTTGCGGATTTGGGCGCATTGGGTCAAAATATATTCCCAAATGATTTTTATATGCAAGGGTCAAAGGGGTACTTAGAAATCTGATTCTATTTTTGGCGTCCTATATCCCATCTCTCATCCATATTATCTTAAAACTCACACATCAATTGAAGCAAAATTACATGTATTGGTGCATTAGGAATCTTTTTGTCCCAATGTTCCCAAATATCCTTATTAATATTTAAAACCTTCTTATTATTATTAGAAAACCTTAGATGCTGACAGCTGACGTGTCGTAAGACATATTGTGTGGCCAGCACAGAGTTCCTGTGCTCACGTGCATTCATCTCTCCATATAACTCGTGATTATGTCGTTTCAGTAGGGGTTCTGTAACTTGTGAATTTGAATTGTCAGGTTTCGTTGAAAATACAAGTTCGCATTGTTTGTTAATTTTTACATTAATGAATATAGCACTGCTGCCATTTTAGGTATAATACACACAATATGATTATCACTTTTGTTTCATTTTAGTGTTTGGTTGGTATTATTGGTGAGTGCTTCCTTCATGTTATTGAAATAAATGGTAAATTATATATGTCATTCGAAAAAATATTTATTCGTTGTGTTATGTAGATTGAAGTGATTCTCGTGCACCTGCGATATTTGTTGGAAAATCTAGTAGTTTCGCGCACGTTCCTCATCTTGAACTACTTGAAGCTCAAAATGCATGAAGCAGTGCGCGCAGCCTGCAGCAGGCTTCTTTCTATCTTCTACATAATGCAGTTTATATTGCTTATTAGTTCATCAAATCAAAATGAAATAATATCGAATATTAATCAAATCATCACATTGCCAATTATTATTGTAATTATTCTTCATTAAGCCTTTTATCCAGTGGATATTTAATAGGCAGGCGCGGAGACGAGGTTAAGCGCTCAGCTTTCTGGATTTTCGGGTAAACGATTAATATCATCGGTATAATATTTCACATAAACTTTAATAAACAATCAACAATGACATCCAGTACGCGTACTCCTAAATTAATTCATTGGGTTTGAATAAGAAATTCGTGAAATCTCCGTAATTTATTCAATTTTGGTCAACTTCGGGAATTTATTCCAAGTGTATAGATTTTTTAAGTGCAAATTTTCAGACTGGATGTGTTCAATCAATGTTAACGTGCATGTATATTTGGTTTCATCGTAAGATAAACGGTTTGGTGGGAATTTCCAGAATTGGAATCCATGTTTTGGATTTCGCATTTTTTCACGTTTTGGACTTACGTCTCGCAATGGATCTTCAAAGCTCATTTTTTGCAAACAATTTGGGTGCAAAACTTGGTGATGGTATCACCAACCGTTCAGCAGAAATCATCAACACCTGAGTGCGCGCATTTGTTGGATGAGCGTAGCGAGCGAAGCGAAGATTCCATTTCACTACACTGGAGAAAAAATTCGGAATGTTTTTTTTTTTTTTTTTTTTTTTGTGTGTTTGTCCGCACGATTCCGGCTAAACCGATACTCCAATTGCGATGAAATTTTATGGGGGTCTTCGAAATCTCTGAACTTAGAACTGCCACGTTTTTGAGCGCAATCGAAAAATTATTTCTCATTAAAATCGCAATTTTACGATTTTTTTCGAATTTTGAAAAATTTCTTCTACTTATAACACCTACATGCTTCATCCGATTGTTATGATTTTTTCACGGAACCATAATTTTATGAATTAAGATTTCGTGTGAAATTTGAGCGCAATCAAATAATTATTTCTTATGAAAATCGCAATTTTACGATTAAAAAAAAATTCGATTAACTAAAAAAATTAAAATCTTAAGTCTATTTTTTATTTAATTTTAATTAATTTAAAAAAAATCTTCAACAGTAATGATTTTTTCACAGAACAACAGAAAATCGGCATAATACATGGCAGCTCAATACACCAATTACGCTCATCCAACAACGCGGCGGGACTTAAAGCGTTTTCCTAGTAATTCTAATTCTGTTTTGCTTGTTTTGTGGGCTCTCTGGTATCTTTGGCTTTTTTAACAGAACCTTAATTTTATATTTGTGTAAAATTTGTGCGCAATCAAA
Source organism: Sweltsa coloradensis (assembly GCA_024449915.1). NCBI lineage: Eukaryota > Metazoa > Arthropoda > Insecta > Plecoptera > Chloroperlidae > Sweltsa > Sweltsa coloradensis. Next base: position 53,220 of record JAMZAV010002818.1, on the reverse strand, counting down.
TAATTATTTCTTATGAAAATCGCAATTTTACGATTAAAAAAAAATTCGATTAACTAAAAAAATTAAAAACTTAAGTCTATTTTTTATTTAATTTAAATTAATTTAAAAAAATCTTCAACAGTAATGATTTTTTCACAGTACAACAGAAAATCGACATAATACATGGCAGCTCAATACACCAATTACGCTCATCCAACAACGCGGCGGGACTTAAGCGTTTTCCTAGTAATTCTAATTCTGTTTTGCTTGTTTTGTGTGCTCTCTTGTATCTTTGGCTGGAGCTAGTTCCACGTCTGTTGTCGCGGGTAGAAGGCGGTGGGTGAATGGAGTGGCGTGGAGGTCACGGTGTAACGTGGGCGGTGCACACGGGCGTGAGTAAAACAAACATTTCGCAAGTGTTTGCCGCGTCCCGTCCTTGGCTAGCTCCGAGACCTGGGTGCGGGCTGTTAGAGCGTGTTTAGTGGGTACTCTTGTATAATCTTTGGCTGGAGCTAGTTCCACGTCTGTTGTCGCGGGTAGAAGGCGGTGGGTGAATGGAGTGGCGTGGAGGTCACGGTGTAACGTGGGCGGTGCACACGGGCGTGAGTAAAACAAACATTTCGCAAGTGTTTGCCGCGTCCCGTCCTTGGCTAGCTCCGAGAGCTGGGTGCGGGCTGTTAGAGCGTGTTTAGTGGGTACTCTTGTATAATCTTTGGCTGGAGCTAGTTCCACGTCTGTTGTCGCGCGTAGAAGGCGGTGGGTGAATGGAGTGGCGTGGAGGTCACGGTGTAACGTGGGCGGTGCACACGGGCGTGAGTAAAACAAACATTTCGCAAGTGTTTGCCGCGTCCCGTCCTTGGCTAGCTCCGAGACCTGGGTGCGGGCTGTTAGAGCTTGTTTTGTGGTCACTGTTGTATAATATTTCGCTGGAGCTAGTTCCACGTCTGTTGTCGCGCGTAGAAGGCGGTGGGTGAATGGAGTGGCGTGGAGGTCACGGTGTAACGTGGGCGGTGCACACGGGCGTGAGTAAAACAAACATTTCGCAAGTGTTTGCCGCGTCCCGTCCTTGGCTAGCTCCGAGAGCTGGGTGCGGGCTGTTGGCGCTTGTTTAGTGGCGTACTCTTGTATAATCTTTGGCTGGAGCTAGTTCCACGTCTGTTGTCGCGGGTAGAAGGCGGTGGGTGAATGGAGTGGCGTGGAGGTCACGGTGTAACGTGGGCGGTGCACACGGGCGTGAGTAAAACAAACATTTCGCAAGTGTTTGCCGCGTCCCGTCCTTGGCTAGCTCCGAGACCTGGGTGCGGGCTGTTAGAGCTGTTTGTGGGTACTCTTGTATAATCTTGGCTGGAGCTAGTTCCACGTCTGTTGTCGCGGGTAGAAGGCGGTGGGTGAATGGAGTGGCGTGGAGGTCACGGTGTAACGTGGGCGGTGCACGGGCGTGAGTAAAAAAACATTTCGCAAGTGTTTGCCGCGTCCCGTCCTTGGCTACTCGAGACCTGGGTGCGGGCTGTTAGAGCATGTTTAGTGGGTACTCTTGTATATATTTCGCTGGAGCTAGTTCCACGTCTGTTGTCTCGGGTAGAAGCGGGGTGAATGGAGTGGCGTGGAGGTCACGGTGTAACGTGGGCGGTGCACACGGGCGTGAGTAAAACAACATTTCGCAAGTGTTTGCCGCGTCCCGTCCTGGCTAGCTCCGAGACCTGGGTGCGGGCTGTTAGAGCATGTTTAGTGGGTACTCTTGTATAATATTTCGCTGGAGCTAGTTCCACGTCTGTTGTCTCGGGTAGAAGGCGTGGTGAATGGAGTGGCGTGAGGTCACGGTGTAACGTGGGCGGTGCACGGGCGTGAGTAAAGCAAACGTTTCGCAAGTGTTTGCCGCGTCCCGTCCTGGCTAGCTCCGAGACCTGGGTGCGGTGTTAGAGCATGTTTAGCGGGTACTCTTGTATAATATTTCGCTGTAGCTAGTTCCACGTCTGTTGTCGCGCGTAGAAGGCGGTGGGTGAATGGAGTGGCGTGGAGGTCACGGTGTAACGTGGGCGGTGCACGGGCGTGAGTAAAACAAACATTTCGCAAGTGTTTGCCGCTGTCCCGTCCTTGGCTAGCTCCGAGCCTGGGTGCGGGCTGTTAGAGCATGTTTGAGTGGGTACTCTTGTATAATATTTCGCTGGAGCTGTTCCACGTCTGTTGTCGCGCGTAGAATGGCGTGGGTGAATGGAGTGGCGTGCGGTCACTGGTTGTAAGTGGGCGGTGCACACGGGCGTGAGTAAAACAACTTTCGCAAGTGTTTGCCGCGTCCCGTCCTTGGCTAGCTCCGAGACCTGGGTGCGGGCTGTTAGAGGCTGTTTAGTGTGGACTCTTGTATAATATTTCGCTGGAGCTAGTTCCACGTCTGTTGTCGCGGGTAGAAGGCGGTGGGTGAATGGAGTGGCGTGGAGGTCACGGTGTAACGTGGGCGGTGCACACGGGCGTGAGTAGAACAAACCATTTCGCAGTGTTTGCCGCGTCCCGTCCTGGCTAGCTCCGAGACCTGGTGCGGCTGTAGAGCAGTTTAGGGTACCTGTATTATTTCGCTGGAGCTAGTTCCACGTCTGTTGTCGCGCGTAGAAGCGGTGGTGAATGGAGTGGCGTGGAGGTCACGGTGTAACGTGGGCGGTGCACACGGGCGTGAGTAAAACAAACATTTCGCAAGTGTTTGCCGCGTCCCGTCCTTGGCTAGCTCCGAGACCTGGGTGCGGGCTGTTAGAGCATGTTTAGTGGGTACTCTTGTATAATATTTCGTGGAGCTAGTTCCACGTCTGTTGTCGCGCGTAGAAGGCGGTGGGTGAATGGAGTGGCGTGGAGGTCACGGTGTAACGTGGGCGGTGCACACGGGCGTGAGTAAAACAAACATTTCGCAAGTGTTTGCCGCGTCCCGTCCTTGGCTAGCTCCGAGACCTGGGTGCGGGCTGTTAGAGCATGTTTAGTGGGTACTCTTGTATAATCTTTGGCTGGAGCTAGTTCCACGTCTGTTGTCGCGGGTAGAAGGCGGTGGGTGAATGGAGTGGCGTGGAGGTCACGGTGTAACGTGGGCGGTGCGCACGGGCGTGCGTAAAACAAACATTTCGCAAGTGTTTGCCGCGTCCCGTCCTTGGCTAGCTCCGAGAGCTGGGTGCGGGCTGTTAGAGCTGTTTTGTGTGCTCTCTTGAATCTTTGGCTGGAGCTAGTTCCACGTCTGTTGTCGCGCGTAGAAGGCGGTGGGTGAATGGAGTGGCGTGGAGGTCACGGTGTAACGTGGGCGGTGCACGGGCGTGAGTAAAACAAACATTTCGCAAGTGTTTGGCCGCGTCCCGTCCTTGGCTAGGCTCCGAGACCTGGGTGCGGGCTGTTAGAGCTGTTTGCGCCATGGTTAGCGGGTACTCTTGTATAATATTTCGCTGGAGCTAGTTCCACGTCTGTTGTCGCGCGTAGAAGGCGGTGGGTGAATGGAGTGGCGTGGAGGTCACGGTGTAACGTGGGCGGTGCACGGGCGTGAGTAAAACAAACATTTCGCAAGTGTTTGCCGCGTCCCGTCCTTGGCTAGCTCCGAGAGCTGGGTGCGGGCTGTTAGAGCGTGTTTTGTGTGCTCTCTTGTATCTTTGGCTGGAGCTAGTTCCACGTCTGTTGTCGCGCGTAGAAGGCGGTGGGTGAATGGAGTGGCGTGGAGGTCACGGTGTAACGTGGGCGGTGCACACGGGCGTGAGTAAAACAAACATTTCGCAAGTGTTTGCCGCGTCCCGTCCTTGGCTAGCTCCGAGACCTGGGTGCGGGCTGTTAGAGCTGTTTGCGCCGTGGTTAGCGGGTACTCTTGTATAATATTTCGCTGGAGCTAGTTCCACGTCTGTTGTCGCGCGTAGAAGGCGGTGGGTGAATGGAGTGGCGTGGAGGTCACGGTGTAACGTGGGCGGTGCACACGGGCGTGAGTAAAACAAACATTTCGCAAGTGTTTGCCGCGTCCCGTCCTTGGCTAGCTCCGAGAGCTGGGTGCGGGCTGTTAGAGCGTGTTTAGTGGGTACTCTTGTATAATATTTCGCTGGAGCTAGTTCCACGTCTGTTGTCGCGGGTAGAAGGCGGTGGGTGAATGGAGTGGCGTGGAGGTCACGGTGTAACGTGGGCGGTGCACACGGGCGTGAGTAAAACAAACATTTCGCAAGTGTTTGCCGCGTCCCGTCCTTGGCTAGCTCCGAGACCTGGGTGCGGGCTGTTAGAGCGTGTTTAGTGGGTACTCTTGTATAATATTTCGCTGGAGCTAGTTCCACGTCTGTTGTCGCGGGTAGAAGGCGGTGGGTGAATGGAGTGGCGTGGAGGTCACGGTGTAACGTGGGCGGTGCCACGGGCGGAGAAAACAAACATTTCGCAAGTGTTTGCCGGTCCCGTCCGGGCTCCGAGACCTGGGTGCGGGCTGTTAGAGCGTGTTTAGTGGGTACTCTTGTATAATATTTCGCTGGAGCTAGTTCCACGTCTGTTGTCGCGCGTAGAAGGCGGTGGGTGAATGGAGTGGCGTGGAGGTCACGGTGAACGTGGGCGGTGCACACGGGCGTGAGTAAAACAAACATTTCGCAAGTGTTTGCCGCGTCCGTCCTTGGCTAGCTCCGAGACCTGGTGCGGGCTGTTAGAGCATGTTTAGTGGGTACTCTTGTATAATATTTCGCTGGAGCTAGTTCCACGTCTGTTGTCGCGGGTAGAAGGCGGTGGGTGAATGGAGTGGCGTGGAGGTCACGGTGTAACGTGGGCGGTGCACGGGCGTGAGTAAAACAAACATTTCGCAAGTGTTTGCCGCGTCCCGTCCTTGGCTAGCTCCGAGAGCTGGGTGCGGGCTGTTAGAGCGTGTTTTGTGTGCTCTCTTGTATCTTTGGCTGGAGCTAGTTCCACGTCTGTTGTCGCGGGTAGAAGGCGGTGGGTGAATGGAGTGGCGTAGAGTCACGGTGTAACGTGGGCGGTGCACGGGCGTGAGTAAAACAAACATTTCGCAAGTGTTTGCCGCGTCCCGTCCTTGGCTAGCTCCGAGACCTGGGTGCGGGCTGTTAGAGCTGTTTGCGCCGTGGTTAGCGGGTACTCTTGTATAATATTTCGCTGGAGCTAGTTCCACGTCTGTTGTCGCGCGTAGAAGGCGGTGGGTGAATGGAGTGGCGTGGAGGTCACGGTGTAACGTGGGCGGTGCACACGGGCGCGAGTAAAACAAACATTTCGCAAGTGTTTGCCGCGTCCCGTCCTTGGCTAGCTCCGAGAGCTGGGTGCGGGCTGTTAGAGCTGTTTGCGCCGTGGTTAGCGGCCGGCCACACATGAGAGTGAAACGTCAATATTATCTAACTAGGAAAACACCAAAGTCAATTGTTAGACGAGTGAGTAGGGATGGGAAAAAGCGTTTAATTTCGTAAACGTTTAACCCCTTGAACAAATCGCGTTACGTTTAAACGTTCTAAACCCTATTTTTTTTTATTTTTTTTAATTTAGGTAGGCAAAGGCCTAGGTTTAACAACAAAAATCGTAATTTTGTACTTATGACCGGCCGACGAATAATTAACAACGGTTTTATTCTCACTCTTGCATTTAATGACCCGGCACTTCCACCAAGGCAAGATGTCTTAATACAGCCTGGGACCCGGCACTTCCACCAAAATTGAGCATTTTTAGAAAATTATCGGCCTAATCTGTTAGCCCATGTTTGTGTAGGCTCCAAAAGTAATAGCAAATTAACATTTCATTATAAAAAAAACAATTTTTTTTTTAACCAAACGTTTTGCGAATTTAATAACCTCTAAACCGTCCACAAAACGTTTGAACGTTTAAACGTCCTATCCCTACGAGTGAGTGAGCCATGTGTTGAGTACCCGGTAACATTCCCTTTCTTCCCCCTACCTAAAGCCGCCCTGTAGCCTATCATAGGCTCGAGTGGCGCATTATGGCCTTACAGTTGACGCGCCCTTCTACCAACTAAACTTAAAACAGTATTATTTTCCAATATAATTATAAAACTTATAAATGCAAATGTTCTCGGGTACTCAACACACCACTCGCTCACTCGTCCAACAACGACTTTGGCATTTTCCTAGTCTAGTTGGATAAGGCGCCTTTATTATACCCGAAATGTGGTAGATTTGGGTTCAATCCCTGGTCAGGAAAGATTTGTAATTTCTGGATTGTATTTAAAAAATTATTAAAATGTTTTGAAATGCTTTTTACTCAGTGTAGTCTTATCATCAATGACAATACTATGGAAAACATAGCCAGTACGAAATACGTGTAAAGATTGCAAGGTTATTCAATGTCCCAGCTAACCTTGAGCGTTCAAGATTCGATACACCTTGGGCACTGCATTTTCACAGCCATACAAAATAACCAAACCAAATTTTTTTTTCAAGAACAATACCATTCACATTCGCAGCTTATTTTTTAATTTATTATTTCTTGTAGGTTTAAATCGCAACGAATCTAGCTGATTTTGTTAGCAGTTCTCAGTAAACTCGTCCCGGATGTCTGTTTAAAATTTCAGCGCAATCTGTTCAGCGATTCGGCTGATTTTCGACGTACAGACGTACAGAAGAACAGAATAAGCGCCGTTTGAGTTGAATTGTTTCCCAGTCGCTTCGCTCCCTCGTCTAACCTATATGTTGCGCTGTGTTGATTTCAAGTCGTTAGGTTGCTTTCTGCTTTTTACGCTGATAATAATATGGTTATCGATGTCACGTGAACATTGATAGAGAATCAAGAATATAGGAGAAACATTAAGCGCTTGTCTCAATAATGCATTGGTTTCGAATCAAAAATCGTGAAAATTAATCTCCGTAATTTACTCAATGATGTGAATTTCGTTAATTCATTCCGCATCATGTCTTGTCAATTGTCATTGGTTTTAACGCACTGATGTGAGATTCCTCGCAATGCAAACGGGACGATTCGTTGCACAACTAATTTCATTGTTTTAAATTGATTTATCCTACAATAACTATACTAAAATGCAATTATAATATTATGTTTTAAACATTATTAAGCATTTATTGGTAGTAATAATGAATTCAAAAACATTTTTTTGAATGACAGTAGTTTAGTGAAACGACGATGTTCTAGTATAAAAATATATTTAATATAGTTCAGAAATAAAAACTTCAATACTTGTTTGTCAAATTTAGTTGACGGGCGACGCATTTTGTCTTTGTATAAACAGTTGAGACATATTTTTACTACGGTGGGCATGGTTTACTGAACCTCTACGAGCAATGTGGCCTTACGGTTGACACACCCTTAAACCTACTAATCTAAAATCCTTATAATTAAAAATATATCAATTTGTTCAACAGGTCAAATGCAAATTGTTACCGGGTGCTCAACACGTGGCTCGCTCACTCGTCTAACTATTTAAACTCCATGGTCTAACTTCAACTGTGACATTTTCAATGTAATTTTTGTACGCATGGTTACAAAAAATCATAGGTAACGAAATAAATGGGGACGGCGGTCTGGTGGTAAACCACAACGAATGACAATTAATGATGAATAATAATGAATTAATGATAATTATTGTTTCCGAGGAACAAATCCAGTAGGATGTTGAAGCTTGTAATATGAATACATACAACCAAGATAATTAATTGTACACAGCAATCAATTATCTCCATAGACTTTGTGCGTGGACAACCGACAACCCACCGCCTACTGGAATAGTTACGCGCGGCGATCCGGTTTGAAATTCGTTCCAAATGTAGGCCTATCCAACACAACACAATAATTTCTCTGATTGTTTGAGCTGTGGGCGCGGAGGAGGCTAACAACTGTAACGACTAGCTAATTGTACGGCGGCGTGGTATAATAGTTATAAGCTCCAATCAGAGGTAGGAAGTATTATAATTAGCAATCAGGTACCGATCTTGTTGTTATTTGTCGGGTGTGGCGCCGCAATGTCTTCCTGCCCGTCAAGCGAGGACTGCCGTATACATCAGGTGCTGCATGGCAAATTATCAGGTGGAAACATCTAGGCAAATTTACTGCTTTTAGTACTAAGCGGTTTTTAAATAATATTGTTTATAGGACAAACTTATATCCAATAATAATACTTGGGACAAAATAATACTTGGAAATACGTTAATATCCCATGTTAACATTGAGACCAATTCTAAACATTATTTCTCTTGATGTCGGAATGTAGTTGTGTGTTCTAACTTTGTATATTTGTGATTTATTTGCCTTATTAGGAAAAAAATAAATACAAAAAATAGATTTCTGATCGAATAAACCGATCAAATCTATGTCTTTCTGTCAATCTGTCAATTAATGTATTTCCAAGTTATTAATCGTGTCCATCAGCAAATTACATAAAATACAACAAGATATCTTCTCATAAAGGAAATAACTGAATGTTTTCAAGAACATCAGCTACTAAGTTATGCCCTACAGGCGCAGGAGCTGGTGCTGATTTGATATTGACATATTAATGCACTAAGGCTATTCGAGACGATGAGTGGTGACAGATGAGGATGAAGATGAACAGAAGGGAGGAGGGGAAACCCGGTACCGGCACGTAGCCTACTCCTTTCGAAAAGTACCAAGGGGACCAACGGCTTTACGTTCCATCCGAAAGGACGGTGTAACCTTGACAGTCATATAGGTTCCTCCACTAACCCGGACTGCCGAGCAGACGTCGAGGAGAACGAAGCCGTTACACTAGCTCTCGAACCCTCCATCTGGTCTAATTAAGGTTTCAATTAGAAAGTGTATGGTACACTTACACACAATCACAGTGGGGATAAAAAACCAGATGAAACAAGGAAACAGAACAAGGAATCATTATAGAAATCGTGATCGATGGACATTCTTGTTATCAAAACACACTTCGAAAATGATTCTGAAGAACTCTTTCGTTATGTTGGAGCTATAAACATGAAGAAAATTACAAATATTGTAATGAGTAGGCTACCGGTTTTATTAGCAGTAGCAAGTTTCCCTTCTCCTTCGGGAGTTATACATGTACCATGTGCACGTCAAGTTGAATAAGTTGTTCTTATTTTTACTCTTATTCTTAATCTCCTATTCGATACTATGTAGCGTTCACACTTCAGTTTTGCCGGTTTTTACCTCCATCCTTTCAACCTACGTTCACCTTTACCTTTACCAACAGCTAATGCAAGATGTGAGGGAAAAATAGCAGGCGCGTAGGAAGGGGGGGGATGGGGGGAATTGACCCCCTCACTTTTCACGCTGACCCCCCCACTTCTGTAGTAAATATGCACATACACATACACAATTCGGCAGTCACCTTGGTAAAACGAATATGTTTGCCTTGTATGCTTCGTCATTACATAGAAAATTAGGTTGAAATTTACTAAAATGGGCCACTTCACGTTCATTTTTTGAGTTTTTAGATCGCAGATAGTTGCTGTAAAACATCATTTATGGCGTTTTCCATTGGCCTCACTCAGGTCGCACTAGTCAGTGCGCACTGGATTGCCACTCGTCTTTTCATTTGTTCAGTTTTGTGATGTTATTCAAGTGGAGGTGGACAACAATTACATCTCTGCACTCGCCGAGTGCATGCCAATGGAAAACGCCATTACAGAGTCCGAATTAAATAACTGTAGTATGTTGATTTTTTTTCGTTTTCTGCAAAACGGCCTGCGGCGGCTCTGCCGCCCTCAAAGCCTGCTAGTGGATATGACCCCCCCCCCCCACTTTTCAAAACGTTCCTATACGCGCCTGGTAAACAGTTTCCCTGCAATTAGTCAACCCTGCACGCGTGACGCGCCCGTGCACCTGCTGTTGCTGTTCTCCGGACCCTGACCTACTTGTTGTTGTTTACTCCCTTGAGTATGTGACGTCATCACGAGCCCACGTGGTTGCAAAACCTAACTAGTCGAGTATGTTTGTTTAGGTTTAAGTGCGCCACTATTTGCATATGTAATCATCTAGAACATTAAGTGAATGAGACCAAGCGCGTAGGAACGTTCTGAAAGTTGGGGGGGGGGGGCAAATCTTTTATCAGAATTTGTGTGCGGAAGCTTGGGTCTGGGACGACGAAGCCCGAGCCGCCAGAGGCCCTTCCGCCGAAGTTGTAAAAAAATTCGCATACTACAGATTTTTCGTGTTTTTTTTTTTCGTCACTGCACTCGGACTCTGTAAACGATGTTTTACAGCAACTGTCTGCGATCTAAAAACTCAAAAAATGAACGTGAATTGGCCCATTTTAGTAAATTTTAACCTAATTTTATGTAAATGACGAAGCGTACTGCATGGCAAAGGTGACTGTCGAATTGTATAAGTGCATATTTACTACGGAAATTCTGGGATTAATATTTAACTCACGTTAGTCTTGCCCCCCTGCACCCCCCCCCCCCCCCTCCCCCGGTTGTGTGTGTGAACAGTGAAACTGCATGAGCATGTTGTCAAGCAAGGATAGACATGGACAGCTACCAACACTCGACGAAAATATTCAATTCAGGACTAAACACAAAACCGAATATCGTAAAACTCAATAAAATCAATATTAGAAAATTTGAATTGTAGATCCATCCCTTCAGTTCTGCTACCATAGCAACTGTGTTACACTTTGAACAATCTGCTGTGTCGGTCAGCCAGGTGAGTGGACGGGAGTTTGCCTGAACGCATCTAGTTGATCGTGCAGGTCTGATATATATTATTAGGAGGGGTTTGATACGACGGTTACGTTTACATTCCTGATATTCAACGCGTTTGAGTGAAACTGTAAGACCCAGTGGCGGCGCCAGCCCAAAAACAATGGTGGGGCAAAGGAGGGGCAAGGTAACAAACTGAGGGGGCAAGTAGTGGTGGGGAGCTGGGGTCTGGGGCAAATCCCCAGCCGCCGGAGGTCCTTGCGCCGAAGGCGAGATTTTTTCGACCATACCACAGTTATTTCGTCATGTTTTAATTGAAAATGGCAACTCAAGGGATTACGTTATCCTAAGAAATTACCAAAAATAAATTTGTGATTTGACGATTATCATTTTTAGTAATATTACGCGTGCGGCAGGCATTTGACACAGGGGGGGGGGAGGGAAACAGGGGGCATGTGCCCCCCTAGGCCCCCCTGTAGCGCCGCCACTGGTAAGACCTAAAACAGCTGATAACTCTACGCTTGGATAGAATTACTAACGTATTTTATCACATCACATCAAACATGACAGATCCGGCAAGCCGGTGTTAATAAACTCTGTGTGCCCTAGAAAATCTGGTGGTTAGGTTAGCCACCCCTGACCCGACTTATGTTGGAAACAGGTGTAAGAAATAAACATACCTGTGCATCACTTAGGTAATGTCATAATAATGATTCGATATTATGTAATGTGTATACTGGTGCGTAATTCTAGTTATTTAAGCGCACTTAGCAGTCCCCCAGCAGCCAGTGAGCTTGGATCAGAGCCAAGAGACAACGGTTCTGGAATTATTACAGGGGGTTTCAACCAAACCAATGGATTCTCTGATGTACCGAACCGCTAGTGGGGGGCCTCCCCCAGAAATGTTTTTTTTTTGGGACACATTTGGCAGTGAGCAAATAGCTATTCGCTCGGCCAAGATGCATCCGACGTATATACTACTTTGCAAAGTTGTTAATGAAGCATACATGGACGGCCCTGTGGTCATATATTTTCAAAATTTTGCCTTAATCAGCCAGAAAAAAAATCACGAATAAAGTCAATTTTAGAGATTTTAACAAAATAAAAATTCGTGATAACTAATTTATATTTTCAAAATTATTTTAAAACAAAATTTGGAAATGTGTTACTGCAGCGCCCTATATTTCCACATACGTGACATATGTTAAAAATTTCAGACACCTGTGGTGTCATGTCGGCCAAGCGAACAGCAATTTGCCTAAAACGCATTTTCAAAGGACAGCTAAATAAATCTAATTACATAAACGCAGACAAATCAAGAACTACAGTTTTAAGGCCATTTTGGTGAAAGCGTTTAAAAGCATCACAATGACGAACTTGTTATCAACTAAAATCCTATTTTTAATCTAAATACATTATCTAGTTAAAAATCCACTTGTTGAACAATATTCAACACACGAATGGCTAAAACAATAAAATTTTACTTTCTCAAATTACTTTTGCATTTAATTATCATAACATGCATATATATTAAACCAACCACATTTCACAAACATCCTTGAATCTAGATGATTGAGCCGAAACGCGTGGTGCTATTTGTGTGACTGCGAATAGAGAGAAATGAGAGGCGATGTCGATCGCTTGGCCGTGAGGTTTGCTGCCGCCCCAATAGCAAGAGTTGTTGATAGATCTTGATCCGATTATTGTCAGATGGTAATGCTACTCGATGTATTTAGTATTACTTTTGCAATATAAAACAGTTACTCACTATTTAGAAGTTGAACTGCACTTCCACGCTTTTTTGGCATAGTGAGGGGGGGCTAGTTATCTTCTCTCCTCCTCTTTCCGCCCTTGCATACACCACTGGTGCGCTGTCCCCCCCCCCCCGTTATATTAAATTTCGTGCATTGCAAATTTGTACTATACTATCTACATAGCCGCGGCCAAGTTTGTGGGATAGGATGGCAATGAGGTGGGTCCATAATTATTTATTTTTAAATAGTGCTGAAAACGTTATCATAAACTACGAGGGAATACACAGTGTTTTGTTGTGTTATTTTACTGCAGTGTACTGTCTGTCTGTCTGTCTGTCTGTCTGTCTGTCTGCCTGTCTGTCTGTCTGTCTGTCTGTCTGCCTGCCTGCCTGCCTGTCTGTTTGTGTTTGTGTTTGTGTTTGTGTTTGTGTTTGTGTTTGTGCCTGCCTGCCTGCCTGCCTGCCTGCCTGCCTGCCTCCTGCCTGCCTGCCTGCCTGCCTGCCTGCCTGCCTGCCTGCCTGCCTGCCTGCCTGCCTGCTGGGTGTGGGACGTGTGCTCGGAGGACGACGCCTCTCCTCTGAAACACTAGAAAGTGAAACCTCCAGCCAGAGCCAGCTAGTGAGAGTGATGCAACAACAGTGTGGGACGCGCCATATGGACCCGCGTCCGTCACCAGGTAGACTCAGGTGCGGTAATGACACCCGTGACCCACTAATAAGTATAAGTAACCTCTCAGTCTTCGGATCGGTTTCTTCATGACCATTACGCACGTCCGCTACGTAGCATAGACCTTTACACCGTGTGCACTGTCGCCACCTTTTATATAGGTTAATAGCATAGACCAATGTTATCTGGGACATCAACAAACAAAGTTAAACCTTGTTATTTGTAGGAATAAAAAATTCGCGAACATTGGTCTTTGTTTGATTGATTGATATGTTGATTTATTGATTGCGAATCTCAATGAACAGTTAATGTTTGGTATAGTTTCTATGATCACGACTTATTAGTTTTTAATGTCTGTATGTTCGCAAGGTTTAAGTTTGTTAGGAAATGCTTAGACAATAAAATTGCCAACAACTTAAGTCAACGTGTATATACGCTATGTCGAACGTAGTGTACAACCCACACAGACAGACGGGAACCGAACCAAGGTCTCGCTGGTGATGCGGCCCTCATGCAAACAGTAGGCTACGTCTAGGCCCGTCCATCTCGTACTACTGCAATAATATCTGGAAGTGAGTAGGCCTACTATTACCAAAGCAGTGGTCGATGCCCCATAACTGTAGGCCTACTGACTCGACTTCTCCGGGGCCCGCACGAGTGAGCAATCAGTTGCACGCACGCTACTACCAGCCAGCCTCGCCGGCAACCAACAACACTTGAAGAGAATTACAAGCTTATTGCAACTTATGTAGGTACAGAGAATGGCAATATGATTGAGGTTTTATTTGTTTATTTTATTATTTTATCTTCTATCCTATTCAATTAAAAACTGATTTACGAAGGACAACTTTTACATCTTATTACATAAATGCAGAAACAATCAAGACTATAGACCGTCTAAAGTTTGAAATACAACAACAATGCATAACAAAGACAATAATTTTGGTAACAAATTCAAACTGGATATTAAATAATTAACCAAATATAAATAGAGGGGGAAAAGAAATGTATAGGTAATAATTAAAAAAATACACATCAAAATAAAAAACGTAAAAAAAACAAACTATTTTATAAGACGATCCCACTCGATCGAATATCCAGATTTGCCAAAAATCTGGAACAGCAAAGCCGGAAGTAATCAAAATTTCGCAGAAGAAACCACCGATCGCGAATCTTCATTCTTTTGTTCAAATCTTGTTAACAATATAGTACAGAAGATTTGACTCTAAAATAATATCAGACAGACTTCAGTCATAACATCATGTGGCATGCATGGGCGCCGGCAGGAATTTTAGCAGGGGGGGGCAACAACCACAATTTGTAGTTTCGTTGGGCAAGCACAGGGGGTTTGGGGGGCGGAGCCCCCCAACAATAGCGCCGCAGGCGAAATTTTTGAAAATCAGGTTTTTTGAATGCATTTGGTGGGTTTTAGAAAAAAGTAGTGGGCTGAATACGATACCGAAATTATGTAATTTTTGTGCAGTAGATACTAGAAAGTAAACAAAAAAACATTGTGTCTTAACTTTTATACGGTTACTAAAATGGGTTATGAGTTGAAAATGAAACACACGTTTTAAAAATAAAGGCTATATTTTAATTGAATAAAATTATAATGAATGTGACTGTTTTGATCATATTTTTTTTTTACATAAACTGCAACTTGTAAGTTCTCTCCAGTTGCAATGCAATGTGGAATAAAAATATAAAACATAAACACGTTCTTCAAGGTCTACATCGACTAATAATATACTAGCCTACAAATCATAGAAACGATATCTTGTTACATTATTATTTATTTCAATAAATCATACACATAATATCACATAACATAAAATAAATGGAAAACGGGCGTGATTGACTACACCCAAAAAGGAAAATGCGAAATTTCAATGCATTAATAAGTAGCCTACAAACATAAACACAAATTTCTATTTAAAATTATAAATATAAATTATATATAAATTATAAAGAATAAATAATTGTAGGCCTACCGTGTTCTGGGTGTCTATTTACTAAACTCTAAACGACATGCTAAGTTTCATCTAATTATCACTTGTGCCGCTAGTACCAACTTAAAATACCGCCAAATTCAAAGGCAGCGCCGGTGTAATGGAATATCTCTACCTTTAGCATATTATTACCTGAGTAAAAATAGAATAGCTGATTATTACGCGCGTAGTACTTTCCAGCCGGCCAGTTATTACCTACCCTGGTATATTACTACCTAGCATTTAACAAAGAGAAGGTAAAATCAAGCTAGCACAGGAATACTACTACACTACATCCGTTACCTCGTTGACTGCGATCAAGTGACTGCGGTGTTAAGTATAGGGTGGTACAAAAGTTAAGCACTAACATGATATTTTAAATAACATCAATGCTTTAATGTTTATTTCCTTGTTATTAATGACAAACACGAAAAAACTTGCAATGAAAGTTTTAAAAAACTACACAATGTATAAAGACGTGAATGACATGGTAATGAACGGTAAAAATCAGCCGGCATGTCATTACTCTATTATAATATGAAACGTCGTTGTTATGAATGACATACTCTTAAAACTTGCAATTATGGTTATCAATCAATGAATGTAAAGATCAACACAAGGAACGGTAAAGATCAGCCAGCATAACAATACTATTTTATATATTATTATGTAACGTTGTTGCAATGAATGACAGACACTTATAACCAGTAATTAAGGTTATAAAACAACTACTGTATAATGTATAGGTCAACACAAGGCACGGTACAGATCAGCCGGCATAACATAAATATTATATATTATGTAACGTATGTTGTTAATGATATAACATATAACATATTCATACTAGTGTGTAGCTCCACCGAAATATATAGAGTACGATCCAGCTGGTATATTAATACTACTACTTTATAATGAATGTTAGACTCGTAAGGAGTCAGTGATTGGATGAGCGTAGCGAGCGAAGCGAAAACTTCAATTTCACTGACCCCTCAAAAAATTTAGCTCTAATGTTTTTTTGTTTTTGTTTTTGTTTTTTGTCTGTTTGTTCGCACGATTCCGGGCAAACGGCAAAAGCGATCTTGATGAAAATTGAAGGGGATCTTCGAAATCTCTGAACTAAGACGTGCCACGTTTTTGGGTACAATCGAACAAATATTTCTCATGAATATCGCACTTTTACGATTTTTTTCGATTTTTAGTGCGATATTTTCGTGACATTTGGGCCGATTCTGACCAAACGGGTGGGGCTGCAACGTTTATATTTAACGTGGACATTAAGGTCATGGTTATTTATTGCTTTTTGAAAGAAAAAGTTGAAAAAGTTAGCCAGAATCCATAGAAAAAAGGTTTTAATATGAGTTTTTTTAGGTATATAATAACAATATTAAGAAGTAACTATTAAAACATGACAACAATCACCTACAATGCTTTCACAAAGCACTTGCAAAGGAAAAGTGGTCCCACGCAAACTAAAAACTTACAAAAAAGCTCATCCATCAACGCGGCGGGACTTTAGCGTTTTCCTAGTATAAACATATTCATAGTAGTGTATAGCTCCACCGAAATATATAGAGTACGATCCAGCTGGTATATTAATACTACTCCTTTATGTTATTATTAATTACACTGACAGTTGACCTTTACCATTTCTTATGTTGACCTATAATTATACATTGTCTGTAATAACCAAAATTAACAGTACTACGTGATTCCAGTCCATAACAATGATATTATTATTATGTATACAAGTATTACCATTATGTTCTATACACAATGGTATTAATAAACCGACTGATCTTTACCGTTGCCAAATATTAATTATGCAGTATATATGCAGTAACAATTTTTACTTCAATCCCCTTGAACACAACGAAGTGACAAATTACAATTGTAGTAATATGCTGGCTAATCTTAACCTTTCTCTACGCTGATCTATTATACTTCATTCATGTGATTAATGAACTACATAACAAGTTTAACATATAGTAGTATTAATATACCGGCCGATCTTTACCGTTGCATATGATAAATTATAACATTATTAATTGGTTGTTCATTTCCAACCGGTACATATACATAATAGTTATGATATACTGGCTGATCTTTACCGTTGCATATGATATATCTGGCTTTTTTTCTAAAATAATTTTGTAACACCCTATACTTAACACAAGTTTAGATTTAACGGACCAATTCAAATCGTAATTATATTCTGGCTTAGTATTACCCTTTCCTGTGTGTAGGTCTAGGTAAAAATATACTTCCTTGCGTAATAATATTATAGCTCCGTTTTACCTATGAGTAAAGCTGGGCTGGCTCAATTTTACTAGTGGTAAACCTGTGCTAAAATATTTATACTACTGGGTAATGATGGGCTATCGTACTCATATGCCGCCACACCGGCACCGCTAACTTTGATGAAATAGCAAAAAAAAAAACTAGCAACACTCCGCTCCCGATCAGATCATTAAATATATTAATATTATTAATATTAATTTTCAATTGAATTTCGGTTTCACGAATACATTAATTTATATGTAATAAACGCATATCGCCAGTTAAAATTTATTTTTCCTGAAATCCAGGGGGGGGCAAGCGCCCCCCCTTGCCCCCCCCCCTCCCGGCGCCCATGGTGGCATGTAAATGTAATATAATCGTGTTGCGTAATACCCTAGACAGACACCTAATTCATTCTGCTTATTTTGTCAAAAAAGTATGACAATTATATAATTAGGTAACACAATTCTAGTTATTATTGTGCTCACGGCTACTCGTGCTACAATCTGCAACCTGTGCAACCCGTACAGAGTCCTTGTACCTTGTTGCGACAGAAGCTGACTCCAGAACATCGATTTCGTGGCATTGTGAATGGTATTATTGGCTAAAGCAAACAAAAATAATGCTTTTAGCTGACTTTTTACCAAAATTTTAAACGTTATTTTTACCATTAATTCTCCGCTTTTGTGCAAATGAATGAAATTACGAATTAAGGCCTTTGTGTATAATGATAGAATCATAGAAATAATCGAAGAAATGGGTCTACTAACTCTTGCGACAATGGTCGATCGACAGCGACTAATGTAGCTATAGAATACATGCCCAGCGCGGAAGTCTTGTCATTTTTGCCTAGCCAGTAAATGTCATTCCTGGCCGGGGTTCTATTTAATAAGTTGGCACATGCGTATTTACAAAGTTGTCGCTGAAGATCGACTTTTGTCGCAGTAGGTGTAATAAATAGACCCCCTGGCAGGGGAACGAACGCGAATCCTCCGGGTTTTGTACCAAGAAGGTAAATAAATATAATAAATTGTATTTAGAGTCTACCCACACAGTTATTTAACTGATTTTCAGTGGGGGACAGTAAACCAAAGAGACCAAGCCAACCCTGTAGGCCCGACGCAATCAACGAGTGAGCGATAACCAACCAAAGATCAATATTTTTAATACGAAATATAGCAATCAGTGGTATGGACAGTGCGAACACCCGCGTATTAACGCCAGAATCAACAAGGCCGATTCATAACAACTTCGAATTTATTTTGTGCTTCGTTGCTAGGACAAGAACTGATGGACTTTAGTCCAAATCAGAAGGAAAAAAACTTCTGATTTGTCGGGAATCGAACCCTGGACCTTCTGCATTGGAAGCAGATACGCTAACAACAAGACCAACGAGCCACACAGGGCAGCCTGATACACTGATGTCGATGTGTTATTTGAATGTACACGTGCCGAAGTCGAAGACATTTTATAAGTTAGAAAGTTCTCAACAAACAACTATAGAAATTACCGCATCACTGTTGATGTGCTTTATTATTTTTATTTTCTCTATCAATAGAATGCTGGTATTGTTGTTGCTATGTTTGTAGAGTGGCAGCTATTGTCTATCTGTAGTGCGTGTGCATGTGTGGGGGGAGGGGCCACGCCGAGAGCAGAGAGGAAGCGGATGTCCGCGTTCACAGCAGTACTGACACCGGCTGGGCACCGGACCGCAGCGGAGACAAGGGTTGGGCACACGGTGGCGCTCTTGGTGTCACTTTGCACTTGAAGGTTGATTAATTCTTAATTACACAACAACAAGAAAAAAGCATGCTCAATTAGTCAATTTTCAATCAAAGTATCAAAACAGGAAATAGGTAATGAATAAAATCAAAATTCACTTGAGAATATCACAAGGTATAACAAATAGGGAACCTAAGTGGGCGTTGTCCGGTTCTCTCCCGTCAGCGAGGTATAGGCGATTAACCCGTGCTAAATGTTTCGTAAGCGATAGCGCGAGAACCCGACCACGGACCGGAATTATATTCATACTGTAAGAAACTATAATCTTTCCTCTTTACGTGGATATACATAACTCTGCTCTATCACAAATATTAATGACATTTGTTTTGAGTTGAAGTGAACTCTACATTTACACTGTTGCCAAACCTTCCAAACTGCTCATGAAAAAGCACGTAAAAACATTTTGTCCGTGGCATCAGCATTACATTTGGTATCCGACTTGCTTTGCAACTACTGTGAGGTCAGTGGGTTGTACTAGATTATACATTACTAATAAAATATCCAACAAAATCTTGAATGTGAAGTACATTTAGCAACCATGGACAGGCGCGTGGTATGCGAGGATGCCACAGCTGCACACAACGTGGCTGCGTCTCGCTTAGGTTGCCGCTCAGTCAGAGTACATTTGCGACAGCGCGCAAACATGGGTCCATTTAACTCATAATAGTTTGAATTTAGGAAGCGTCATCGAGCAAAGTAGAATGCCATCATCTTCTTCACAGAATTATGCATCTTGTGATGTGATTGGTTTCGATTTCTTTTGCGCGAGTCAAAAGATACGGCGAGTTACATTTTCGTACCATGCTAATTCTTATAGGCGCCGAGACCAGAGAGAACCAATTTCCTTCCCGCCTTCAAAACTTAGGTTCCCTATTGGTACATTATGGAAAATTTAGTGACAGTTGAAGAAAGCCAAAGCTTTTCAAAATTGTTGCAAGTGCGTATAACGGTGTGCGGAAGTAACTTAGACTTAGGCCTACGTATATTGTAGGGTGGTCCAGGCCCTGCTGTGGGTCTAAATAAAGTGTCGCCTGTGTCACAAACCCGAACGCCTCATACGCTGCATGTCCTCTACCTCTCACTTCTTCCCTCGTGCAGCTCGCTGGGTAGACCTAGGGACGATTCTCTGGTTAGTTGCGGGTAAAAGACATTATGAGCAATTTGTGCGTCAGCGTAAGGTCTGCTTCAGTTTTACATATCGACCTGCAGCTGTGTGACATTATTGTTGGCTACCAAGAACTAAACGTGCCTTTACTCAACTCCTGATTCCTGGATGTGTTACAATCTGTGTTCCATGTACTGATGTGTTGTATTTGTTTGTTCCAGGTAAGTGCTGGACTGACGGTTACACCTACTCGGGGACCAAGCGAACACAGCAAGATTGACGACACAGGTCTGGGGGCGGAACTAACTAAGTAACCTTATATGTTGGCGATTTACACGAAACCAATATTTACTGGGGCGGCACTTTAGTTCTGGAATTAGAAACATAAAATAAAACTTATTTTTTTAAATTGTCGTATAAGTTTAAATTGAGATAAAGTAAACTCCGAAATGTATGCTGAATGTTGATGCATGTAGGCTAACTGGCACACTTTATGTTTGAATCTTGTAAGAATGTTGTTGTAAAAAATATAATTCCATCTCGAACAAAGCTACATGTGGTACGACTACGAGAATAAGCGAAGTCCATTAAAAAAATGAGATAGTCTAAAATGGTGACTCGGTCTCTTCGGGTCACATGTGTCACAAACTTCACGTAACTGATTGATATATGAATATACTTCCAAGAAGTCAATGTTAATTACCGGTATATAAATTTAATTATAATAAACCAGGTCGATTTCTATACTTTGGATTCTGTCGAAGTGTTTGAACACAACTAAATACGTCAGCATTTCAATATAACTCTACAATAACTTTTTGAAGGCCCCCTTTACAGATGGTATTGCTTCAAGACTGATGCCTACCACCTACCACCAACCATTGATTGTAACGTTATTCGATAACTATCCGGCGCCTTGGTCAAGTGAAGCTGACTTGTGGCGTTTCGTGCACGACTGTACGAAGTTTGAAACCATGTACACGTTAGCACGAGAAGGACACCAATTTAACAGTAAATGTGCGCTCTAACTTCTAACTATGTCTACGTTTGTTATTTTGTTATTTGATCAAGATGCAGTCAGAAAGGTGGTGTCATCTATGTAAAAGTTTATTTTAAAATCTTATTTAAAAAAAATCTTATATTATCTTTTAGTCACACGAAATATGTCAACATTGAGTAAATCAAACGTTTTGTACGAACGTTGAAGATCACAGGGGGAAATGTACGTTTTGTATGGACGACTGGAGAGTGGAGAGTGCATATCGTATCGTATTGAAAGTAGTACAGTGCTCCTCACCATTTTGAGTGCAGTGCTAATCCCTCAAAGAAACTAAATTTACAAACAGGCCGACTCATGTACCAATTATACCTTCGTCACAACTTTGGACCCACCACGTATCTCGACGTTGCCAAATAGAAATCAAAACTAACAATGTGGTCCCGCGACACATATAAATTACTTTTCTATTATATTGAATGGAGTGGAGCCTCTGTATCGGCATCGCTGTCCGAAGTCTGAGGCGCACGCCTAGCGAAATTAGGGGATGACAGGTTGACAAGACCACTTATTCCGCTCGAATGAAGAGCGGCGAAATAAGCACTGCACTCAAAATGGTGAGGAGCACTATACACTCGCATGCGAGATGCTGAGCGAGCAACACACCTGGATATTATCATGTTGACTGTTGACTCTGACCTGACTTGTTTATGGTGTGTGATGTAAGGTACTTGTTCGGGCACGTGCTATTGTCGGTAGCTGACTACGACACATAGGCCTACATCTACCTTGTTACTGTTGTTGACTTAGCGGTTTTTATCCCGTCGTTTCTTTTCTTCACTGGCCAGCATATAAACGTCTTTGAAATCAGAAGGGGGGGGGGGGGGCGCTATGTGTGATCCTTGATATGAATGCACCGTGCACGTGATGATAACATATGTGATGTTGATGATGACTGTGATGATGATAACATGGTAAATATAATAAAAATCATTAAATACCTTCTCGAAACCAATTTAAGCACGTTTTTGACAAGCTTCCTTTAAAAATTCCCTGTGGGGTAGAGCTAGTGGGTCTGCCCCCCCCCCCTCCCCCCCGCAAGTCTCGGTCGCCCCCTCCCTTACAGAGTTCCTGGGTCCGCCCCTGTTAGAAATCATCAATAAGTGTCACGACCCTTCCATTTGAAATCATGTATTTTTGCTCTCACGTAAACCATCATTAAGATTGGCTAAATACTCGCACTTCACTCAAACTCACTAGGTAATCAAAATGTCATCGAGCTATAACACCCGAGTTCTATTTCCCAATTTGCAGCCAAAGTTTTGGTTATTTTCTTATCCCCCCCGTTACCTTTATCCCCGTGCTAGCTCCCAAGTATAATCACCAGTCCGCAAGAGGTGAGGACGTCCTTGTTGTTTCTATGTCCTTGAAAATTAAATTAACCCCGTCTTTATTATACAGGAATGCAGTTTTTACCCCTCTATCTCGGCTTATGCTTAAGGCTGTGTGTTCACCAAAAACCAAAATCCAAAATATGCATTCAACAGTAGTTATAGAGTATGATCATTAATCACAGTCTTTTGAAAAGATCAAAGTATATTTTTTTGATTTTTTTGGTCGATGCATTTTTCCTCTATTGCTACTTTTTGAAACGATTTTTGGTGCTAAGTTTTACCAAAAGTATACCATTTGGATGGCTGATATTTTTATTGTAGCTTACACTCATCTTTGACTATAGAATGTGTTATTTTGAAATGTGTATCTTCAATACCTTACATTAAATAAAATAAAATAAATAAATTGTATTTAGAGTCTACCCACTCAGTTACATAACTGATTTTCAGTGGGGGACTTTAAATCAAAGCGACCAAGCCAACCCTGTAGGCCCCGACGCAATCGACGAGTGATTTTCCGGTACTTTTGTGGTATTTGTACCGTCAAAAGAAAATTTTCCAAAATACCACATTCTATTGTCAAAGATGAGTGTAAGCTACAATAAAAATATCAGCCATCCAAATGGTATACTTTTGGAAAAACTTAGCACCAAAAATCGTTAAAAAAAGTAGCAATAGAGGAAAAATGCATCGACCAAAAAAAAAAAAAAATTTTGATCTTTTCAAAAGGCTGTGATTAGACGAGTGAGCGCAGCGAACATAGTCTACAACGCTACTCGATCGGGCCTTGGTCGTGATTAATTCTGTTAAATGTTAAATGTTTGTTAAATGTCTGTCTGTCCGGTCCCATACGGCCGAACGGCTAAATAGACTGAGCTGAAATTTTAAACAGACATCCATGACCAGGTAACTTAGACCTGCTAACAAAATGAGCACAATCTGTTGCGATCTAAATCTGCAAGAAATAAAAAACCGAAAAATACGTTGAAATGTATAGGAATTATTTTAACGACAATGGTTTTCATTTTGAATTAATATTTTTGTTTGTTATTTACCTGGCTGTGAAATGCCGTGTCAAGGTTAATCGAATGTTTGACGTCAAGGTACCCCCAAATTCCGCTCGTAGATTGAGTAAACCATGCAATAATTACTCCGTATTTTGTACTGGCTATGTTTCACATTGTTTTGTCACAGATGATGGACTACATTGCGTGATGCATTTCAAAACATGTTAAATAATTTTAAAAAATACAATCCAGAAATTACAAAATCTTTCCCGACCATTGAACCCACGTCTCCCACATTTCGGCTATAACGGCGCTTTAGCCAACTCGACTAGGGAAACGCCAAAGTCGTTGTTAGACGAGTGAGTGAGCCATGTGTTGAGTACGCGGGAACATTTGCATTTAAGTTTGATTATAATATTCGTATAAATAATCGGGTATTTTAGTTTAGGTCATAGTTTAGCCCATAATGCTCCACTGTAGCCTATGATAGGCTAGGGAGGCCTTAGGTAGGGGGAAGAAAATGAATGTTACCGGGTACTCAACACATGGCTCACTCACTCGTCTAACAACGACTTTGGCGTTTCCCTAGTTAATGATCATACTCTTCAACTACGGCTTTATGTTATTTTGGATTTTGGTTTTTGGTGAACACACAACCTTAAGAGTATGGGATAGTCGCGAAATTAAAACCACGCGAAATTACAGTTTTTTCGTGATATCTCAAGAACGATGCAAAATATCTAAAAACTGATTCTAGTCCGAATTGTGGTTTTGTTACAACAATATAATGCAAGAAAAAATATTCAAATATAATAATTGGTGCGGTTTGTATTTAATATATGCATTTAATTAATTAAAATTCTGATATAAATCTTAATTTCCATCACATTTCAATATTTTTCGTTCAGGCTATAGTTCTCACAAAACCCTAGAGCTGTCATGAATCAGTTTTTAGATATTTTGCATCGTTCTCGAGATATCACGAAAATACTGTAATTTCGCGACTATCCCATACTCTTAAGGCTCAACCCAGGGCTGCAAATGTCCAGCAATGAATCTCGTCTGCCGTGTTGTTGACCCCCGCTATGATCTCCCCTTGTTCTAATGGAGATTAGGGTGTGGCCCGTCTTGTCTGCGAGCGCGTGCTAAGCGTGCACGTGCTAAACAGTGATGCAAGGCGCGTAGCGCTAGCATGCACGATTCAGGCGAGTCCATAATGTACCTTTCTGAGTATGGAACCTTTGGTTATAAACTCAATGATAATACTTGCACATCACACATCACGGGATGCATGGGGCACTCATTCATGTTAGAGTTTAAGGAAAGAGAATCATTACCGCAGTGTTTGTTTCCAATTGTTTCTTTCTTACCTGTCACGTATGTACAGGGCCGTAACTATAGTGTATAAAAATTACCCGGGTATGATTCAAGGGCGTCCGCAGGAATTTTGTTACAGAGGGCCAAAATTATAATTTGTACTTTCGTGGGACATGCCTGGCCCACCCAATCGAAAATTTTGAGAATCAGGTTTTTCGAGTGCGTTTGGTGCGTTTTAGAAAAAAGTAGTGGCCTTTAAGCAATACCAAAAGATAATATGTAGGTGACTATGTTTGTATGTATGTAAAATACGTAAAATAAGCTTAAATGTGTTTTTCGTTACAAATCATTGTCATCGAAAGAATTGCCAAGGTCGATATATTAGTGGACAGCCAAATCAGGGAAAGGTATACATGCTAAAGTTGTCATATGTAGAGGCGGCAGAAAATGCCAAATTACTAAATCATAATCATAATCAGGAAAACGTTGCCAACGTCGACATAAGCAAGTTAACATGCTTCATGGATTTTTTTTGTGTAAAAAATTAAAAGAATCTGTATGTGTACCTACACCAGGTGACCTGTATAGTGTCAGATAACGTTACTGGGTCGGGTGGTAAAAGAATCTGTATGTGTACCTACACCAGGTGACCTGTATAGTGTCAGATAACGTTACTGGGTCGGGGAGTGGGTCACGGCCCATCTCAAGTCCCGTGATTACATGGTACAGCTTGATCTAGAGGTGACTACATTATACAAGACTCGTGACTTTATGCATCACTCAGATAAACAATCACAATAAACATTGATAGTCGTTGTTAGACGAGTGAGCGAGCCATGTGTTGAGTACCAGGGAACATTAGGATTCGAGTTGATTGATCGGCTATATAAAGTTTATTATTACTAGGGAAACGCCAAAGTCGTTGTTAAACGAGTGAGTGAGTGAGCCAAGGTGTTGAGTACCCGGGAAACATCCTCTTTCCTCCCCTATACCTAAGGATCTAGCCCAGGTTGAGAAATGATACCGGGTACTCAACACATGGCTCACTCACTCGTTTAACAACGACTTAGGCGTTTCCCTAGATATTTAAATTGAACATTTGAAATGCGAATCGTGTTCAAAACGTATTAGCGTGAAACATTAACAAATTTCCAAGATAAAACAAAATCACCTAAGTTTTATTTCCCATTTAACACCCCTCAAAAATAATATGTGGATGTAAAAATATAAAAAAGTTCGAACTAACGGGTATCGAACCTCAACCCTCCGTGTGGTAGGCTAAATGCTTACCAATAGGCCATGCAAGCCACGTAGATGTGGTCCCGCTAGCTGCTACTAAACAAATGCTATCGATATTTTAAAATCACATTTTTATTTATTGTAGGATTAAATCGCAATGGATCTAGTTGATTTTTTTAGCAGTTCTCAATAATTTCGTACTGGATGTCTGTTTAAAATTTCGGCCTGTTCTGTTCGGCGGTTCGGCTGATTTTCGACGTACAGACAGACAAACAGATAGACAGACAGAATCACAGAATGAGAACCGTTCGAGTTGAATGGAGACACTCGGTCGCTCCGCTCCCTCGTTTAATTATTTATTTTCCACTAATAGGCTTAGTAGGAAGGTTGTCAGAAAAGGGCAGTATGCCCCAAGCACAAGGTGTCTGCCAGCCTCTATACAACAAATTGTGAGAATAAACAAGAACTTATAAAACATAGAACATAGAGATAAACATAGAAGAGACAAATTAACAAAACAACAATTCAATGAATTCATAATATCAAAAAAGCAATCATAATGTAGAAGACTTAACAACTCTCTTAAAAGCAGACATGGCAAGACCTTGTGTTTCTTCGGACAGGGAGTAGTTCCAAATTTTGGCAGATCGGCAGTAGAACCCACTTATGTACGCGCTGGTTCGGGCAAATGGTGGCGTGATGGACTGGGCCTGGTTACGTCTTGAATCGCGAAGATTCCAAGACACCCGATGGAATGGGTCAAGGTCTATACAGCCAGTCAACATCTTTTTGAAGAACAAAACGTCCACTTGCTTCATGAGTTGTTCAATGGTGGAAAGGCGACATTGACCACGACGTGTAGAGGCACTTGGTTCTTTGTAACCCATAATATGTCTGGTGGCACGATTTTGAATTCTTTCCAACTTGCTCATGTTGTCCTTTGTTGTTGGATGCCACGCTGGTAGGCCATGAGTGATAATTGGCCTAATTGAGAGGGTTTTTAAATTTAAATTTTTTCGTGGGAAACCTGTTATAGGGTGCAATTAGCAGGCCCTCTTCAGGTGAACTAGGTATGTGCGGATAGGAAATTGTGAAGGGATGTCCGAGGGCTGTTTTTAAGAGGACTCAATCCCTTGCATTCGCATTAACGACTGAGGAAAACCTCGGAAAAAACCTTCAGTCAGGATTGCCGGTCTCGACGGGATTCGAACCCGGGACCTCCCGAATCAGAGTCGAGCGCTTAGCGCCCAAGCCAACACTGTCGGTATTGAGAAGGTTTGAGTTTAGTTTGTATAAGGGCGCGTCAACTGTCGCCCCTCTAACTATCCTAGATATGCCATGCTGGCCACCAGATCGCTTGGTGGCAGGGAAGAGGGGGGGGGGGGGCTCGTCGTCGTATTTGTCCAGCACGGGCCTGTGACCGCACATGGTTTGATCTTCACTTGAGAGACCTTGACAACCATTTAACTGACCTTGACATTACCTTGGAAGGCATTTGTTGTTGTTTATATATGCATGTTTTAGTAACTAGGGACAACAGTCCGACTTTTGTATCCAGAAGAAAGCAGTCAACTTATAATACAGCAAATATTATTTAATTCAATCAGTATTATTATTGTAAGGTATTATTTAGTTATGTTTCACTAATCTAGCGATTGAACCATTAGTCCACTTCACCAGAGCGAACACACATAGTTACCCATAATGATTATAAAATTGCCTTATTTAGGCTAATCGTCGTGTATGTAAGGTTTTACAAAGGGCAAACTTTGACCCAACACTTAAAATTTACCTCCAGTTCAAAATTTAATTTAGAAAAAAAATAACCTAAGTAGGGCCTATATCTAACCTCCTATATCTTGACTCAGCTAGAACAAACAAACGTAGGCTATAGGTATCACTTTATTTTTTAATCTAATTAATATTAATTTAACTATTAAATTGCAATTAAAAACAATTTATTTTTTTTCCTGGCGTTTTATAGACAAAAATTAGACGATGAGGGATGAGATGGTAAAAAAGACAAGGAAAACATGTTAAGAAATACTTTTTAATATAGTTACGAGGTCGATTGACCGTTTTATTGACAATTCAGTATTATGATTGCAGTGTAACTTGCAATTTGGTAGTTTATGGCTAAAATCTTATAGCAAAACGAAATAAAATTAGACAGATTAGGTCTAATATTAGTTGTAATGATTATCAAACTTGATGTCATGATGACCACATTGTGTCTGGGTAAAGGTGGGGAAATGGCATTATCATTGAATATAGGTGTGTCTCATATTTGTTCAAATGAGTGTAATTTTTAACCAACCAAACTTTGGTTATGGTTTACTATTTAATTATGCTAGAGGTCAGCACAGCATTGTGATGAAAATGATCATTGGACCAATGTAGAAAAAGTTTGTCATTGACTTTTAACCTAACACAGCTGCATATCAAAGTTTCAGTCAGCGTTGTTTTTAAATCTAATTTGTAATAACAATTTCTCGATTTGGTTAGTCGGGAAACACTGCCGTAGGTGTAATTGTTATTATTTACTACAATTCAGTAAAAAAGTCCGCCCCAACTGGGAATCGAACCACGGATCTCACGCATTCCAGACAGGCGTCTTAACCACTAGACCATCAGCACGGGTACATTCTAATCTCTGAAATGTAGTTGCATTCAGATCTAATAACAAGTAATGAAATCCTAAAGTGAATGCTTATTTCATATTGTGCAAAAAATTCTAAAGTTTATTGAGCGAGCGTAGCGAGCGTCTCCACTTGACTCTTATGGCTCGAATGTCTGTTTTTTTTTTCTGTTACTGCTTCGGTACAGGTCGCACCGTTTCTCTGATCGACCTGAAATTTTGCACACATGTACATACCACCTAGGCGGGTTGCTGTATAGTTTTTGAACAAAATCCGATCGTTGGTTATAAAAAAATAAAAAATAAATAATAAAAAAAAAAAATGTACCGATCGTTATGAAATTTTGCAGGGTCAATAAGTACAACATTCTCTCCTATTTTCCAAATTTTCAGCTAAATCGATCTTATTGGTAATCATAATTCGAAAAATGATGTTAAAAAATGAAGGGGTCAGTGAAGATACAAAGATACACTTTAGAAGGCATGACGTGAATTAGTACAATGCAAAGATGTTGGAATAGTATATAGGCCCTAGTGTACAATGTCAATATCCAGTTAGGCCTACACTGTGTAGTGGGCCTTATGGGAATGTCGTACTCGGGTCATGTTGCACGTACCGGTGCTCGCTCAACAACGCGTCCAACTGAGCGTTTTTATAGTTAATATGTATTGGTTACCAGAATCAGTCAATTATACTTTTATAAATTGCCACTGCCTCATTTTTACCCACTTTTTGGCGTGTCTCATATTTACCACACTTGACTTGACCCTACATATTGGCATTCTGTGTGTCCGGTCCGTAGCGAGCCTATATTAACCTAACACAAGAGAGTGGCTATACGTTCATACGGCAGCTATGTTTTTGCCAATGTCACTTTTTTAGTTTCGTCAACTGCCGTAAAAGAAAACAAAATTTTGCTTGAAACAGACGTAACAATGTTGGTCTGTTGTAGGCCACATTTGGTTTTCAAGTCTGTTTCAAGCCAAATTTGTTTACTTTTAAGGCAGTTGACAAAACTAAAAAAGTGACATTGGCAACCACTCTCTTGTGTTAGGTTAATATAGGCTCGCTACCGGTCGGGTGAATAGAGAGCGAACCACAGATAGTGAAACTCTCGTATCACGACTCTAACTCAGCGACACTGACATTGAATCCAAACCAGTGTTTTACATCTCGCCGTGAGCTCGTTGTCCTACATACATAGATGATAACCACCCGTTTAATTGGACAGTTGAAAGGTGAGTCATGAATAGAGGTGCGTGTATATAGCATTTTCAAGTGTCATTTTATAGCGTTTTGAAGCCTCTATTTTTTGGATGATTTCAAAACATTGTTGAACTTTTTTCAGATTTTTAATTTGAAATTTGGTCATCATACTGAATGAAGATGTGAATACGCAAATTATAGAAACTATGGAAAAAAAAACATAATCGGACTTGAAAACCTTACTTTTAAGTGAAAAAATAGCACTTTGTAGCATCTATTCACAAAACGCTAATTTCACGTACCTCTAGTCATGAAATATTCATGCGCACGAACACGATATGTTTACATGGTTGACCTTAAACATCCCCCCCCCCCCTCTTAATCACAGCCCTCACTGGGAGTCTCCTTGTCTAGCGGGCCAAGGTGAGAGAGACACCTCCTAGGTATTATCTGGAGGTTACTACTAGACCATGTAGCCCGGCTGATTATAGAGATGTGTGAAAATTATATAACTTTTAAGCCATATGTTAGCAATTGTTTTCGTCGTCATTAGGATGTTGGATGAGGTCTGACCAACTTCATTACATTGTTTAACATCCATTTAAATATCGCTTGATGCAACGTATTGTACATTTACATTCGCTGGATCATCTTTTGACCCTCAATTAAAAAAAAAAAAATTGATTTGATTTGGTAGGTTGTTTACCTGTACCTGAGATCATAATTTCCCAATGTAAAAAGTAAAACCAGCACCACGTTTTTGCGTACAAAAGTAAAATTTTCGACGTCCTTGCGTACTAAATAAAGTAAACAGCAAACGTAACCTGCTCTCTTATCTCGGACAATGGAGCGTTCGTCAACACTGGCGTACACACTGTGACGTCAGGGTGTGGTGGCCTCAAGGTCGTTGCTCGCTGCGCCAATCACAAGCCTGGCTGATACGCGCTGTGTTTACCAGCACCATATCATCTTATTTTCAGTCCCGTTTTCACTGTTGACTGACATGTGACAGATGTCAGATGCAGATGACATCGAACCGAAAGTGGTCTTAGATTTTGACACTTTACCGATTCATCTGCTGCGACATCGGAAATGTTGTCGTGCAATTTCGTATTAATGACTATGAATTATGATGTTTCTGCAGTGAAAATATATATTTTTTAAATTCTAGCATTTTTGGGGGTCTGTTTAGGCAATTTTACAGGCCAAAACTAATGAGAACATACATGAGAAATGGCAAATTGGAAAGAACTGCAATTTTTGTCACATGTTTAGTGCTCTTTAAAGAGGGTAGTGGAAAATGTTTTTTGTGGTTATCGTTCTCCGTTTTTAAATTGTTTTGATTTTTTTAGTTTTGGTCGGAAATATGACTCAAACTCGGGAGAGTATTGCCCATCCAAAATATCTTTAATTCTGTTATAAAAAAATATTGGTTTTGTTTGCTACTTGCGCTGAACCATCAGCTTGAATTCAAGTATTTTCTTTTAATTATAGCACCAAAATTGGCTGAGCAGTGTTAATTTTTTTTTTTTACGAGTATGAGGATGGAACACTGGCTACAGGGAAAGGAAAGGACCTGCCAAAAGTAATGGCATTGAGCCTTGCTAATCGCGTCCGATTCTAAACCTCCTACGCTGGTCGACTACTACCAAAGTCAGACGCACCTGTCTTATCTCCGAGCCGATCTTAGCACCCGTCAATAGTTTACGCCCGACCCGCCCGGCTTACTGGAAAACAAAAATAATTAATGCTTCGAGTGGGATGAGAATCCGACTACAGACGAATATTATGCTAATACAACAAATACCGACATAAAACATGCGTCCCCAGTTAGGACCGTTGAGTGACCCATGGTGGATTCATTTTTGCATTAGGTTAAAGTGTTAGAACGGCGTGCTTTTATTTTGTAGGCCGGCTTATTTATGCGTGTATATGAATTACTTTTGTGGTTTTCCGTACAATTGTATGCCTAAAATAGAGTTGCAGTCTGTTGACGTCTTATTCCTGACAACCCAAACCAGAAACAGAGAATTTACAAGTTTTCAACGACAAAACGACCAAGACTTTAATTTCTGACCTGACCGTGTCCGTGGTTATTGTTCGTGTGTTTGTTTTTATGAATTACCATGTATTGAAGGAAACTAAAAGCCGGAATCTTTGGGTTTATAATGTAGCTACATTATAAACTCACAAGTCTGATTGCGTGGCCTCTATAGTCTCTCAGGTTGCCCTACCTTACCCCAAGGACTCACCCTCGGACTCACCCCCACTCAAGGGTCGACTGAGTGCTGCAATCTGGAATGCGTTGGTCGTGGTCGTGGTCGTGGTCTGTGGTCGTGGTCTTGGTCAATACATTGATAGATCTAATCTGAACGAAGAAAGTCTATTCGTAATCTTCTCGTCGTTCGACCGAGAAGAAAATAACCTAAAAGTATTAGAAAAATAATAATCGAAAATCGATTTTGATAAGAGTATAGGACATGCGTTTTAGGCAAATTGCTGTTCGCTCGGCCAACTGACACCACAGGTGTCTGAAATTTTGAACATATGTCACAAATGTGGAATTGTAGGGCTCTACAGTAACACATTTGTAAAATTTTGTTTTAAAAATAATTTATAAAAATTAAATAAGTTTTCACGAATTTTGATTTTGCTAAAAACTCTAAAATTGACCATATTCGTGATTTTTTTCTGACTGATTAAGTCAAAATTTGGAAAATCTATGACCACAGGGCTGTCTATGTATGCTTTATTGACAACTTTGCAAAGTTTCATATACGTCGGATGCATATTGGCCGAGCGAATAGCTATTTGCTAACAGCCAAATGTGTCCCTCAGTAAATGCTCAAGGAACACGTAGTTGATACTGCTCACTCTTAGAGTGAGTGAGTGAACTACTGTCCTGGCCCGTCAGGCTCGCTCGTCTTGCGTGACCAGCCCTGGCAGTGAACGTGTCCGCGATTTCACTCGTCCACCGCAAGATCAGAAGAGACAAACAGAACGAAGGTGCTGTCTGGCTGTGGATGTAGCGCGCTCGGGGACCACTAGCTTCACGCCGGTGTGACACTTTTAGTTTGTTACTTCCAACTTCTCACTGTATACACACGGAATACAGATATCTTTCAAATTAATAATCTATCTAGAAATAGAATCACTGAAAAATAATCGATTCGACTTCATTTGGAAATCTTCAATTTCTTTGTAGAACTTGGATAAAAAAATTGCAGTACGTTTGGTGAGGGTTAATTCCAAATGTTAAAAATGTAATCTAAGGTAGATAGATAGATATATTTTATTCGAACATACCGTTTTTACATCAGATTCAGTATAGAACTATATAGCCTATACAGTTGCAAAATACAAAGCACAGTATTAAACTGAACATTTTTTTTTTTAAATTTAAAATTATTTATTTATGGGTTTCTATAAAGCATTACAGAATAACAATAATAATACAGTATTATTTTACAATTGAATAACAAATAAAGGATTAAATTAATACTGTTCGACTCGACTTAATAATTATGAGGTTCAGTTTGCTATATTCACGATGATACAGCTACACTAAACGAACTGTTGTTATGGCTATGTGCTGAGGAATATATTGAAAATAAGCAACATTATTATTGTGGACAACTTCTAAATACTCTATATTTAGCCTGTACGTCAATTTGTTTTTTAAATGTACAGTAAGTGGATTGTCCTCGTTTTGATGGATTGAAAGATGTTTATTAAAATGCTTTCAATTACAATAATTACATCACAATTCGGTGGCCGAGTACAATATTGTTACACAAACACAAACATATTACCTAATTCTTCCGACATCTTCCAATATGACATCCGTGCGCGACTCGTAGTGCGGCATGTGGTCCCGTGGGCTGTGGGGTCGCCGACCAAGTGGTGCGTGTAGCGAGGGGGCGAAGCGGAGACAATGCTGTGTGGGTACTCGATGCGGAGGCCAAGACGTTTGTTACCGAGACCAAGTGTCTTCACACACAAGTTGAGTGTCTTTACGAATAGTTTCTCTGAAGGGAGCGAAGCTGTCATGTATGTGGGGTCGCCGACCAAGTGGTGCGTGTAGCGAGGGGGCGAAGCTGAGACAATGCTGTGTGGGTACTCGATGCGATGCGGAGGCCAAGACGTTTGTTACCTCTCCGATTCCGATACATAGTGCTTTCATATACAAGTTGAGTGTCTTTACGAATAGTTTCTCTGAAGGGAGCGAAGCTGTCATGTATGTGGGGTCGCCGACCAAGTGGTGCGTGTAGCGAGGGGGCGAAGCGGAGACAATGCTGTGTGGGTACTCGATGCGGAGGCCAAGACGTTTGTTACCGAGACCGAGTGTCTTCACACACACAAGTTGAGTGTCTTTACGAATAGTTTCTTTGAAGGGAGCGAAGCTGTCATGTATGTGGGTCGCCGACCAAGTGGTGCGTGTAGCGAGGGGGCGAAGCGGAGACAATGCTGTGTGGGTACTCGATGCGATGCGGAGGCCAAGACGTTTGTTACCTCTCCGATTCCGATACATAGTGCTTTCATATACAAGTTTAGTGTCTTTACGAATAGTTTCTCTGAAGGGAGCGAAGCTGTCATGTATGTGGGGTCGCCGACCAAGTGGTGCGTGTAGCGAGGGGGCGAAGCGGAGACAATGCTGTGTGGGTACTCGATGCGATGCGGAGGCCAAGACGTTTGTTACCTCTCCGATTCCGATAGTGCTTTCATATACAAGTTGAGTGTCTTTACGAATAGTTTCTCTGAAGGGAGCGAAGCTGTCATGTATGTGGGGTCGCCGACCAAGTGATGCGTGTAGCGAGGGGCGAAGCGGAGACAATGCTGTGTGGGTACTCGATGCGATGCGGAGGCCAAGACGTTTAATTGTTACCTCTCCGATTCCGATACATAGTGCTTTCATATACAAGTTGAGTGTCTTTACGAATGGTTTCTTTGAAGGGGGCGAAGCTGTCATGTATGTGGGGTCGCCGACCAAGTGGTGCGTGTAGCGAGGGGGCGAAGCGGAGACAATGCTGTGTGGGTACTCGATGCGATGCGGAGGCCAGGACGTTTGTAACCTCTCCGATTCCGATACATAGTGCTTTCATATACAAGTTGAGTGTCTTTACGAATAGTTTCTCTGAAGGGAGCGAAGCTGTCATGTATGTGGGGTCGCCGACCAAGTGGTGCGTGTAGCGAGGGGGCGATGCGGAGACAATGCTGTGTGGGTACTCGATGCGATGCGGAGGCCAAGACGTTTAATTGTTACCTCTCCGATTCCGATACATAGTGCTTTCATACACAAGTTGAGTGTCTTTACGAATAGTTTCTTTGAAGGGAGCGAAGCATTCCTATATCCATCACTTAGATCGGTGCGTGTGTCATGTTCACGCGAGCGTCCGATTGGCATGCGTATTTTGTTGACATAGAACTTCAACAAAGATGATACAGTACATTGACTAGGGAGGCGGGGGGACATGTTAGTGTACTTGGCACTTTGGCTAAGAGATGTCAATGCTTGAGAAGATTGTATTTACTAGGCCGCTTCGCGAACGCCTTTTCCAGTCGCGTTGATGGATGAGCTTTTTGCTTTATTATTTCTGTCTAATGATTATACTGTTTCGTATCGTTATTTATTTATTTATTTATTTATTTATTTATTTATTTATTTATTTATTTAACGTCTATCCTATTCAGTTATAAAAACTGATTTACAAAGGAGGACAACTAAATAAATCTAATTACATAGATGCAGAAACTACAATAAACTACATTTAAGTACATATTTGAAATATTAGCATTACAACAACAATGCATTTAAACACAACAATTTTGTTAACAAATGAAAATAATATAAAATGTATTTAATTAATGAATCAAATATAAAAAGGGTGGGGAATGAAAAGAAAAGGAAAAAAAGTAAAAATACAAAAAAAAAGACAATATCAAGAGTAAACCATGACTGCCTTCAACAATGCGAGTCCGAGAGAGCCCGAGATCCGACACGCGCCTCGCTGTGCCAGCCGCGAAAAGGTGCGGGGCGGCGAGGTCATATGAACAATCCTTTCCCTAAAAATACGTTTGTGATGAGAAATATTTCTTCGATTGTACCCAAACACTTGGCAGATCTAAGATTTCGAAGGTACCCTCCGATTTTCATCAAGATCGCGTATGCCGTTCGCCTGGTATAGAGAGCGAACAATTAGAAAAAAGAAAAATAAATAAACTATTTTTATCAGGGATAGTTGAGTTGAATTGAAGTCTTCGTTACGCTCATCCAACAAGTGTTGGCTTATACAGGCGTTTTACACCAATTGTAAATTAGTCTGTGAAATAAAAAAATGAAAAATGATGCAACACATTGTATACGTGTGGCTCGTTGGTCTTGTGGTTCTAGCATCTCTGCTTCCAATGCAGAAGGTTCAGGGTTCGATTCCCGTGAAAGTCAGAAGTTTTTTAACTTTTGATTTGGACTTAATTCCATCAGTTCTTGTCTTATAGGAATGTGTAAAGGGTGACTTTTGAGCCGTCCTAGCAACGAGGAACATAATACATTTAAAATTGTTCTGAATCGGCCTTGTTGATTCTGGCGTTGATCCGCAGGTGTTCGCACTGTCCATACCACTGATTGCTATATTTCCTATTAAAAAATATCGATCTTTGGTTGGTTATCGCTCACTCGTCGATTGCGTCGGGGCCTACAGGGTTGGCTTGGTCACTTTGGTTAACTGTCCCCCACTGAAAATCAGTTATGTGACTGAGTGGGTAGACTCTAAATACGGATTTATTTATTTATTTATTTATTTATAAGCCCGATGTCACTCAATCAGATATGCTGCAATTGCATCCGGTCCTGGGTGGCAATGTTATAGCTGAGCAGAGCTTATGACTTGCAACAACCAGGTGCATATTGCACCACTCGCCTCGGGCTGACAACGACCACCATGTATGTGGCGGTCATCACTATTCTTCGACTCTTAGATGAGATGGTGTTGTTATAATAGCGCACTAAAGTCAACAGGTGGGAGGGAGAGACAAGGGCGTCGGCAGGAGGTTTGCCAGGAAGGTGGGGGTCACAAACTATTTACTGGGCAATTGTGAATGTCGTGTATGCGTTGTGCGTTGGTGTGCGGACTGCGGAAAGGCGGGGAAATTATAGTTACAGTGCTCCTCACCATTTTGAGTGCAGTGCTAATCCCTCAAAGAAACTAAATTTACAAACAGGCCGACTCATGTACCAACCTTCGTCACAACTTTGGACCCACCACCAAGGTACATGTATCTCGACGTTGCCAAATAGAAATCAAAACTAACAATGTGGTCCCGCGACACATTTAAATTACTTTTCTATTATATTGAATGGAGTGGAGCCTCTGTATCGGCATCGCTGTCCGAAGTCTGAGGCGCACGCCTAGCGAAATTAGGGGATGACAGGTTGACAAGACCACTTATTCCGCTCGAATGAAGAGCGGCGAAATAAGCACTGCACTCAAAATGGTGAGGAGCACTATATTTTCGCTGGTTCGATAACTATACTTGCTCCAACGAAAGAATGCAGGTGCTTGGTAGTGGTGGGGGTTTGAATGAATGCGCGGTAAATGGAATGCCGCCTTTGTGAATGAAAGAGAAAATATTTTACCAATGCAAGCAAAATTTATCTGAGCTAGATCACAGAGTTCCTCCGTGTGCAAGGTCCACACTCAGCTAGCGTGAATAGAGTTGACAAAGTTGTTAGGTTGGGAAAACAATTTCGAGCCATCTGCATTCTTTCATTAGGGTCACTATACATTGCTCTGCTCTGCTCTGTATAACAGCCTCCCCCCCCTGTTTAGATAGATCCTCGAGCTTGTATGTATAGGATCCTCCAGTGGCGTCGTCCGTGGGTGAATCGTGTCCTGTCCACCCAGTTGGGCGCTATTTTCTTTTTTAAATAAACTGATCTATTTCCGGCCATAATTTGCTCATCGATAGGATCTTACTCTCTGACCTACCCCACTTCCCAGCAGCCTATCAGCTGGATTAGAGTGGTCCTGTCCTTCTCCGTTCTTGACAGGCAGCCTGGTAGTGATCAAGGTCAAGGCAGTTGCGCCCTACAAGGGTAGGCGACGACAGGTAGTTCAAAAAGATGCGCGCCTCTAAGAGAATCAGCTAAGCGCAGTGGCGGCGCTACGAAGGTGCCTGGCGGGGGGGGGGGGGCACTTGCCCCCCCAAAAAATAACTTGCCCCCCCGGTTTCAAATGCCTGTCGCACATCGTGTAATATTACTAAAATTAATTCATCAAATCACAGATTAAATATAACAAACTGTACATATTAGTGTTTATTTTACCAAGTGTTTATCCTTCATAAACAAAACAGTAATCCCTTGAGGTGCCATTTTTTCAGTTAAAACAAGACGAAATAACTGTAGTATGGTGAATTTTTTTTTCGCCTTCCGCCGAAAGGGCCTCCGGCGGCTGGGGCTTTTCCCCAGACCCCAGCTACCCGCTCCTGATTGCCCCCCACTTTATTACCTTGCCCATCTTCTTGCCCCCCCATTGATTTTTGTCGGCTATACGCATGAGATTGTCAACAAAGAGATACAGATTACTTACTAAAGATTACATCTGCGTGAACATCTAAAGGAAATCTACATACAACCAAGCTAGTTTACAAGCTATACTCCGATTCGATATATTTTTGTAGAGACGTCAAAAAGAACGGGGCTATAGAAGACTTTAAAAGCCCGGACGAGTTTGTCTTCTAAAGCCCGCTCGTCGGTATCAGGAACTTAGAAGGCGAAGAAAGGTAAGGTTCACACACTTAGAATGAAGTGTTTGAAATTCAAACATATTTTGAGAAAAGTGTTTGCACACCTTTATAAAACACTTTTACCTGTTTGAATAATTCAAACAGAGAAATGTGTTTGAAAATCGTAAGGTGTTTGAAATTAAGACACCTAAAGGTGTTTTGAAAGTCAAACATATAATGGTGTTTGATTGTAATATGTTTGAAATTTCAAACCCTAAAAAGTGTTTGATTTTCATGGTGTTTGAATATTCAAACACTAAAAAGGTGTGTGGAATATACAAACACTAAAAGGTGTGTGAATATTCAAACACTTCAAGGTGTTTGAAATTATGGGTACAATTTAGTTAGGCCTACACAAAAGAAAACATTTGTTATAGGCCCTACTTATCCGTGCAACTGACCTGAAATAAAAATAGGATATGGGACAAAGCAACTTTATAGTCAATTAAATTTTGGGACCATATGCAATTTTAAAAATAACAAATAGACCCCATACTCTCCTTTGCAAAAAAACGAACTAAATATTGTCAAACCGCAGACATGGATACAATTCAGGGCTTAAACCTACCTACTCAGGCAAATAAAAGTTGATTCCAAGGCTTACGCGCTTACTTGAGAATTTTGAATTACAGATGTAGGCCTTTTGTGCTTTATTTGACTATAAAGTGTACCTTAGCAGGTGACTGGCAAACATGTTGAACTCATTTGAACAATAATAACCCTTTATTTTGATATGACATGAAACATTTTAGGCATTTAAAAATATTTTGCACAAGTACAGTCACTGGATTGAAGACGAACTCCTTGCAGGTACGCCCACTGATGGCACCAATCCGGGGGAATAATCTGAAAACAAAAACAACCTAAATTCAGAATATTATATAGGCATGTCTGCATATTAAGGCCTACCGGTACTTTATGTAGGCCTAAGCTTACCTTCATAAATGTACCATGGCATAGCCCTACTACTAAAAGTTATTACAACAGCATTGGTAGCAACCGAGCAAGCAAGTAGTACTTTACATTCAGGGCCTAGCCGCTGCGTTGTTGTAACATAGGCCTGAGCTGAGTGTTTTGGGAACTCCATAAATTATTTACTGGAAGGAAATTTAGGTAAACAGTATTTTGATGATTGATTTTCTTTAATTTAGTTGATATAAGCGTAGACCTATATTTTGTTTTATAAACACTAAGCATAGGCCTTGGTATATGGCACAAAACTCTTTATCACTAGGTCGTAGCTAAAGATAAGTTTGTATGCCCTAGGCACACCTTAGTAGGGATGCACACATTCAATATTAATCGTTTGCCAATCAATTTTCATAAATATCGATAATGGTGAATCAAAATATTATCGAGGGGCCTATTGCATGTTTACTATATTTTATATGAACCAAAATGTGTTGCGTAATTATAACTTGTGCATTTGCGGGCCTCCATCCCACAGCTATTCACTTTGAGCATTGTGTGAATGAGAATAAATTTATATATTTCCATGAACGAGTTTGCTTTGGTTTTAGCCTACCTAGAAGTATGGCAGCTAGAATTTGGTTTAAGACTGTTTTAGATATTTAACATTCTTCACATTAAGGATCACGCGAGTTATCCGCTAAAAGTGAATTTTATCAAAAAATTTACCAACATTAGGCCACTCATTCGATGGTGTAATCCAGCCTTATATTGGATTCCTACATTACAATTCATGATTAGAGTAGACTGCATGTCATCAATACATAAATAGTAGGCAGGTATGGGGAACTATTTTTGCTCAAGTAGCCTACCATAGGCCTACTGTAGTCACTATTGTGACTCTTAGTCTTGACCAAATAAAACTGAACCCTGGGAACTAGGCCTACAAATAATCTTTGCACTGGCTTTAACCATAGGTAGCTAAGCAGGCCTACCGGTACAGAAGACATGTCCAATATTTTAACCAAATCTAGGCCTACTGACCAGGGTATATTAAGTTATAGCCTATTGCGGGATAATAAATTCATGGCTACAGAAGAAGTATGTAGCCAAAGCTACCAATCGGTGATAGTGATAGGTCTATTCTAGGCCTACATATCATTGTCCGTGAACTTAAAATGAATCACGGTCTCAATCACAACGTATCTGGGATAAATCGCAACTGATACCTAGCCTGTGCAGTTTAATCCTACCTACATGTGTAGGCCCAGGTACATTCTTACTAAACTGTTTTGCCAATTAGAGATTATTATTGAACTATTGAGAGCATTACTGGGGAAACTGCCAATCACATAATTATTTAGGCAATGCCTAGGCCTAGCAATTAATTTTCTAACTAAACTAGGGCCTATAGGGCTACAAAGGCTAATGTATTTTTTAAATATTACTCCTTGTGGTGGTGAGGTAATGTTTTTGGGGCTAGAGATTATAATTGAACTAGAGAGAATTTTCTGGGAAAACTGCCAGTCACATAATTACTAAGGCAAAGCATAGGCCTAGGCCTAGCAATTTAATTTTTCTCATTAGACTAAGTAGGTAAGGCTAATGCATTTAAAAATATTATTCCTTGTAGTGGTGAGTGAGGAATGTTCACAGCCATACCATCAGATCACATAAAATGCCAAAAAATAACAAATAGGGATGGTAGGCCTAGACAATTCTAGGTCCAAGTCCAACTCAATGTAGAATGTAGGTACTAAAATTGTTTTTGTCAATGACGTAGGAAGCAGTCCTACCTACTGTCTGTCTAGGTCCAAACTTAATCCAAATTAGCAAATAGACCTACTAGTTAGCAAACCAAATGTAGCATAGGCCTTGGCTCTACACTCATTTTAGACCTGGTTCAAATCAGCTGACAGGTGACAAACAAGAAATTATGTACAGGCCTAGGCCACAGATAATAAGAGTACACCACATAGTGTACTCTGTTATCTTTGCCTAGGCCTATTAAAATGCAGGTAGAAAATTAAGTTTTGTGGCCATTTAGCAGTTAGGCCAGGCCTAACTGAAAATGATGAAGAATCCCCAGCGAAAAGGTTTAGGTGGAAGGTGTTTGTAGGAAATGGATTTAGATTTGGATGTAGGCCTCAGTGAGAAATTATGAAGAACTAAGTGTGACTAAAAATATAGGCTATTAAGTCTAGCTTAGATACTTTTGATACAACTAGCCTAGGTCTACAATATGTTAATTTTAGGTAGCAGCCTACGTACTTGCCAGTTATGTTAACTACATATTTGCAGTTGCTTATTCTCACGGCAGAACGTAAGAAATGCTAAAAATTATTCTTACGCCAGAACGTAAGAATTGCTAAAAAATATTCTTACATTGAGCTAACTATTTGCTATTGGTGGTTTGGTGGAAACAGAAGTAAGTAAGTACAATCTCTTAGAACTGAGGAATTGTAATCACTCTGAATTCTGAA
Source organism: Sweltsa coloradensis (assembly GCA_024449915.1). Lineage (NCBI taxonomy): Eukaryota > Metazoa > Arthropoda > Insecta > Plecoptera > Chloroperlidae > Sweltsa > Sweltsa coloradensis. The sequence goes on along the minus strand of JAMZAV010002818.1, from coordinate 11,117 downwards.
CCACATAACCAACAGACTGATTATCTACAATAAGGTCTAGGCCTAGGCCCCCTAGGCATTGTTCTTGCACTTAGCTTAGTGTTGCCAATGGCAAGAAATAATTCTTACGTTCAATTAGTTTCACTAGTTATGTTTATAGGCGACCTTCGATCATAGTGCGGTGAGGCAGGATGGTACCGGTAGCGGGTTTGACTTAACTGTGTGAGGGTTCGTTGGTTCAAATCCTTGACGAGATGATTTTTTTTCATTCTATTCTTTATGTTTTTGATAAAACACCTTTTTGGTTGAGAGTCCTTTAAAAATATTTTTAAATAGAAACGTTTAAAGGTTGGGATTTTTGTTTTGTTTTATTGGATATGTCCGCAGCGAACGTAAGAACACAATTCCTATCATAGGCTCTACTCTAATTTCCCTATAGGCCTAAATGCTAATTTAGAATTTAATCACTGTTAAATGGCGGCTGTAGCGTCAACCTTACAGACTCGGAACGCAAATGATAATTCCAATGAGAGCACAGACCGTAATAATAATTTTTGCAAATCTGACGTTCTGCCGTAAGAATGATTTAGAGCATAATTTTTATCAATTCTTGCGTTCTGCCGTAAGAATATATACCTACACAGCCATAGGATAATTACTTTTTGGGCAACGACCGATGGTCGTGATGGGCAACAGCAATGGCTTGCCTTGGCAAGCACCACCTTGGGTGTCCACGGTCAAAGCAATGGCCGTGTTTGGATCGGCAATGGCCATCGACTGATCTTAGGGCCTAGACCTACAGGTCTTGGATACTTCTTCGGTTGGTATGGACCGGTTTTTAACACTGTTATTTTTTCAATAAAAACACTGAAAAACAACTACCGGTAAGTAGTTTTGTAACGAAAAGAATTTCGGGTGCGCTCTTATCGATTATATCCTAGAACTAGCGCGGCGCACTGTAGCCAGCGGAAAGTTCGGCTAACCTAACGAAAGAGTTTTGTAAAACCGGTCCATACAAACCGAAGAAGTTCCAGGTCTTGTACCAGAAAAAATAGCATAACCGTAACCGTAGGCCTAAGCCTAGACCTTGGGACAAGTAAGAAGGGCCTAGAGAAAGACTGGCCTAGGGGCTTATGCCTAGCCTTTACAAAGCAACTCGCCTAGGGCCTAAGCCTAGCCCTACCCTAGATGTAGGGCTAGCGGAACTCTTTCGGTTGGTATGGACAGTTTTTGATCAGTAGGCCTAGGTACTTTAGATTTTAAATAACGACGTTAATGGTTTTGTAGGTACTTAAGTTTTAAAATAGCAACGTTAAAGGTTTTGTAGATACTTTAGATTTAAAATAGCGACGTTAAAGGTTTTGTAGGTAGGCCTACACATAAAAAAAACTGTCCATACCAACCGAAAGAGTAGGCCTACCGGGCTAGCTACCCTAGCTAGGCGTAAGACCCTGGATGTAGACCATAGGGCTAGGCCAGGCCTAGGCCCTAGAAGCCTAGGGCTAGGCCTACAAGGTTACAAGGCTAAGCCTAGATTTGTACAAATTATTCTCACCTGTCAGATCCAGAATAATGTGATGTGATGCGATGAGCTGAATCTCGTGCCGTGAAGAATCTTTTCGATGATCATTCGAAGTTCTCGTCAGCCTTAGCCCAACTTTCATCAAGCACATGTGTTTTTAGTTCACTAGTCACATCATGATGAAATCCATTGCGATTGCAAAACGATTGCAAAAACGATGAAGTAGGGATAAGCCCTATTAATTCTGACGATCTCACTGTTCATTGAAAGTAAATAACTCACGATTACGACATTATTATGAAATTAAAACCACGCGTATTTTTAGGCCACTTTGGGCCACCGCCGGTGCGCGCGCATGCAGCTGCCAGTGTAGCCAACATCATTACTGTACTCCCGACTCCCGCATGGCGTCAACAGCAACTTGACAGACGCAAATAATGAGCGCCAAACTTAAAAGTAATGTTACACCGTGGACTTGGACCAATAGTAATATTTTAATTTAATAACTTTAAGAATAATAATTTTGTATAAGAATAATAGTATTTATTGTCCTTTGTTATTCAGTTTTTAATCTAAGACGTTAATGACTAAAATAATACAAAATTCTTTGCACTCATATAATATCTTTCAAGTCTACAATAATTTTTAGTGCGTTTGTATGACACATTCGAATATGTTATTGTTTTCAAGCAAGAGAGGCAAGCCCTCCATTATTTTCAGGCTTTTATACTTTTGGCTAAATTATTCAACATTTATTCGGAATCATAACAATATTGAAATTGTTAGTACTTCCTAGTGATTTAGTACTGGATAATAATCATTATATAATAACTTTATATAACGATACATAAATAAATACATTTTATTAATTAATTTTATTTATTAATTCCTATTTTATTTCAATTTTAATGTATATCTTAAAATGTTTGTCATCAATGTTTTTATGGAGCTGTGATGTTGTAAAAGGTTTGTATTTTTGTATTTTTGTATATATTCATTCATTCATTTAAAAATTATGATTTTAAATATATAGAATGGCGCTATGATTATGTGCCCTAAAGCCATGCTTGGAATTGCGTGTGTGAAATATAATAATGTCTGAAATAAAAGTGTTTGAAAAAAAAACGTTTGAATGTGGAATATGTTTGAAAGCGAGAAATCTTGACTTATTTCAAACACTTTTTAAGCTAAACACGTCTTAAAACAGAAATGTTTGAATTTTCAGTTGGGTCATTTTAAGATGCTTTTCAAATTCAGTCACCAGTAAAACAGAAGTGTTTGAAATTTTCAAACGTTTTTGAAAATTGTGTTTGAAAGTAAGACACTCTTTTAAATGGTGTTTTATTATTCAAACATATTTCAAAGTCAGACATGTCTTAAAATTAAATTCAAACATCCAGTTCTTAGTGTGCAGGGGCCTAGAGGAGACAGGGCCTTAGAATACCGCGCCGGTGTGTATATTGCTCACTTGTACTCTCCTTCCTTGAATGTGGCAGTGTAATCTGGAAGGTAAGGGAAAAGTTGCTCAGGTTGGCCGATGTGTATTGTTCACAGTCGATTACTCTAATCTCTGTTCACGTTTTAATATCACACCTCTTGTTAAACGTGGGGTTATTACTGACGTCGTAAAGTTCTTTCGCTATCAATACGCCTGTTCTGGTGAAGCAGGTCCAGCCTCCAGGCATACAATCTTATAAAAATTGGAACTATGTAACAGGTAGTAACGTTACACATTCAAATCATTAGACTTTTCACTGTTATTTACTTATTTTTATTTAAAAAATGTGATATGTCGCCAACTTTTCAGCAGTCTTTATCAAACAAAACAACAATTAAAAAACCACAACAAACAATGAATTTCGTATGTGGCCAATACAATCAGTGTTAATTATCCAGCCATTTGGAAGAGTTTCTGTCCATGAATTTCATCACTAGATCATTAGTTTAATTTCATACACCAACTACTGTCCAACATGTCAATTTAATGGTCTGTTTTTTTTTTATTCATAAAAACTTTTTTGTTAATAATCTGGTACTAGTCAACCATATTTATAATTTTTTGCTAACTGTTTTTTTGTCTTTTTTGTTGTGGGTTTTTAATTGTTGTTTTGTTTGATAAAGACTGCTGAAAAGTAGTCGATATATCACACTTTTTAAATAAAAATATGCAAATATCAGTGAAAAGTCTAATGATTTTTGTATATGTAACATACAACCTTGTTTTACCTATGGATCGGGTGCGTAATTATGTAGCTAACAATTCATTATCCACAAAAAGAATTGTTTCCTCTTCTAATAGCTTCTACTTATCTAATGGCAATCTGGACTTGTTATGAGAGTAAGGATTTTAAAGAACAAATTGCATGGTTTTAATAGGGGGTAAGTTTTTTATGTTGTTATGTTTTAGACTTTGTTTCTTCACCATCGCTAATCGCTATGCTTGTGCATCTGTCTTTGTTTTTATGTTATTTACTCGTAGAACTCACGACATTCTCTGTGATGTGTGCTGTGTAACCTGTTTGTAACTAAACTGAAGTCAAATCTGCTATGACTTGTGACGAAACCAGGATGGATGGATGCATTCACACTTTCAATTATTGTCTAGCACATAAATGTCCCTCACTTATCTCTGACGGAGCCGTGAATCAAGCAATGTAAGAGCCTGTTGTTCAGCTGAGCAGGAAGTGGGAAAGTGTTTGCTACTCTTTGAATCCAGTGGTCACGGCTGGCTGCAACAGTCTCCTTCACTACCGGCACCTGTGATTCATGCCGACCGAGTACAGTGTGGACGCAATAGGGCCTATGTGCAACAGGGGTCAAGCCTGGTGGCCAGAGACTTGAGGAGGGCAGGGTTCACCTTGTCGCAACAACTGCGTGCTGGTTGCCAACATAGGCAGGCCTACTGCTGCTGGGATCGTGGACGTAACATACTGGAAGGTCATGCCAGCCAGCATGTCGCTCGATCTCTACTAAACCATGGTTGATGCATGGCTGGTGTCGCGCTTTCCAGGCTGTGCGATTATTTTGACTCGATCTACACTTAAAATGTTTGTATTTTATTTGAAACTTCGTGTTATATTTAGTTCAGATTTTGTCATAAAGAAAAAAACGTTTTATTTACATCCAAAGCACTGCTTCAAACGGGGGGGAGGCATCGCCCCCCCCGTTTCCCCCCCGGTTCCCAAGCCACTGATGATCACAACCTACTAAATGTTGCCTTCTCCCCGCATTCTGTCTCCCTGATCGGTGCCGCAGCCAGCACACACAGCTACGTCCGTACCAGCGCTGTAATACCCCATACAGTGCGCGTACTCACGAGCCACAACTAGACATAGATTGATGCGGCTTGAGAAACAGACCTGCCGTGGCGTCTCAGGTTATCACAACCTACTAAATGTTGACTTCTCCCCGCATTCTGTCTCCCTGATCGGTGCCGCAGCCAGCACACACAGCTACGTCCGTACCAGCGCTGTAATACCCCATACAGTGCGCGTACTCACGAGCCACAACTAGACATAGATTGATGCGGCTTGAGAAACAGACCTGCCGTGGCGTCTCAGGTTATCACAACCTACTAAATGTTGACTTCTCCCCGCATTCTGTCTCCCTGATCGGTGCCGCAGCCAGCACACACAGCGACGTCCGTACCAGCGCTGTAATACCCCATACAGTGCGCGTACTCGACCCAGCCACAACTAGACATAGATTGATGCGGCTTGAGAAACAGACCTGCCGTGGCGTCTCAGGTTATCACAACCTACTAAATGTTGACTTCTCCCCGCATTCTGTCTCCCTGATCGGTGCCGCAGCCAGCACACACAGCTACGTCCGTACCAGCGCTGTAATACCCCATACAGTGCGCGTACTCGACCCAGCCACAACTAGACATAGATTGATGCGGCTTGAGAAACAGACCTGCCGTGGCGTCTCAGGTTATCACAACCTACTAAATGTTGACTTCTCCCCGCATTCTGTCTCCCTGATCGGTGCCGCAGCCAGCACACACAGCTACGTCCGTACCAGCGCTGTAATACCCCATACAGTGCGCGTACTCGACCGAGCCACAACTAGACATAGATTGATGCGGCTTGAGAAACAGACCTCAGGATAAAGAATGCCTAGTCATCTGGCTTCTCAATCAAACTGCTGTGTGCAACTTATTATCGAATTGTCTTAGCTTGACTAATTGGAACTTTCTATCTTCACTGTGTAGACAATAAGTTAAGTTGTGTAATTCTCAAATGTTTAATGCCAAGCTTTCTTTCCGCCATACATGGAATATTGATTTGCGAAGTTGTAAGTATTGCATAGTCTATGTGTTCATTTCTTATATTATGTTGTTCTTATTCCCCCATATTACTTTCGTACGTTGTTGGAAATCTCATCGATACATTAGTTAATTTTATTGCGAAACTATGTTCTTATCGCCAATATAATGCATTTATTTCCGATATTTGTAATATTTCCTTATATTTACCAACTTTTAATATTCATGAATTCTGAGTATAAAATTATATTTTCTGTTCATACGTATACATATATAATATTCACTTCCATGCCTTATGTGTTTGCATAATTGCTCATTACATCATACATTCAACAATCGCTAGTTATTATCGGGAGTGTTTCTCGAATAACCAAATCGAGAAATGAAGCGTTGGCTGGTTGCATGCATTGCACTAGAATAGATACAAGTGCAATAATACGTGTATTATTAGCCTATTAGGCCCAGTTCCCACACCGTCGTAGGAATTGAAACTGTCATAAGGTATAATTGGACTTTCGTCGTTGCGTGTTAAACAGTCGTAAGTTATGACAATAAGAGCTAAACAAAACAAAATTCTTACGACCAACCAATCAAGAGTCTGGGGTTCCTTGTAACATCCCTCGTACGTGCAGAACAACGCGTACAGTTTCACGGTTCCTACCCTACACCCAGGGTGCGAATTGACGGGGGGGGGGGGGGGGTTTCCCCGTCTGGTAATTTCATCCCTGGCTCTGTTTTACTGATAGGTATCCCCGCCGGGTATGGCTAAATCCCCACCTCTGGATACTATTACCCAAATATCCATTTGAAATTAATACCTCAGATCGCTTCTAAGGCCACCTCGAGGGCAATAATACCAACAACAACAAAATTGCCTCCGGCGTTTGGAGCTTCGCCCCAGACCCCTTTCAACTTTCTGCTAAGCCGTCAATTCACACCCTGCATACCCATGACTCTTCTCTACCCTAGCACCTTTACTGAACTGTCTTTTATAACTCATGTAGGTAAACAGCTAGCTATTTTAGTTAGTAATTGCTTTAGGGCAGTCAACAGAACAGAACAGTTATCAGTGCCCTTGGCTATATTGGATTGCTGAGCTAATAAAACATGCACTTACTTTACTTTCGAACTTTTTGAATCACACGATTGAAAATCAATTTATTTTGGTTCTGTTTACAGCCCCCGATAGATGACCAAATCCCCATTTCTTGTATGTAACGTATTTTTTACTGCGAGTCCTTAAAAGTCCGAGCATCGCTTTCTCAGTATATGAACAAAATAGTTCGTCTTGATCCAAGGAAGATGTAGAAGTTGTCGGGTACATTGTCTACGTTCCCGTGGTAAAGTCTGTGGCAGAGCCTAATCGCACTTTCCTTCTCTGCTCTCTGCTCCATGCGTAGATAATCCGTCCTGGCGGAGAAAGCTCGGACTCTACGCCTAGTTAGGTTAGACTAACTGCTCACTCTCAAGTCTTTTGTACTTGTTTAGATTGCGAGTAATTGCGCATTACCTGCAGGTTTCCACGGCCTGGACCCCTCCCACCGGGACCGTAGAAGACACCTAGCTGTCGAGCTAGGATGCTACAGTGGCGTAGGAACCAAGGGAGGAAGGGGGGGGCAATGACCCCCTCCCCAAGTTTGGTCCTGGCGGGGGGCAGGGGGGGGGGGGCAAAAGTATCGTGAGTAAAAATATTAATCCCAGAATTTCCTTAGTGCATGAATATGCACTTATACAATTCGACAGCCACCTTGGTGAAACAAATGTTTGCCAGTGTCATTACACAGCATAAATCATAATATAGCCAGTCATTACATAAAAAAATAGGTTGAAATTTACTAAAATGGGCCACTTCACGTACAATTTTTGAGATTCATTTTTGAGATTCATTGTGCAAAGGGCCGGCGGCGGCTGGGGCTTCGGCCCAGACCCCAGCTGCCGCCCACAAAATGGCTAATGGATTTGCCCTCCCCCCAACTTTCAAAACGTTTCTACGCGCCTGGTTACTACGGCTACCTCCCATAGAACAATATCGTGAGCTTTAAAATTTAAAACACATACAAATTTGGGTAAAATATGCCAACCTTACACCTCAATAGAATTTGTCAAAAGGGCAAGCTCTCTCCCTTCCACATTTGCGCATTCTTAATTCAATAACGACAGTGTCCATAACAAGCATCCTTTAAAGCTTGGCAAAATAGAATTTGCAATTTTAATTTAACGTTTCATCCGGTTCTTTTATCTAGTTAATTTAAACAATATCATGGAATTCTATTTGCCAAGCTTTTCGAGGTTTGCTGTTACGGACATGTACGTTTATGAATTTAAATCGAAAATTTGTAAGGTAGATGAGCTTGGCCCTTTTTTTTTATCTAATTTCTTTTGAGTGTGTAAGGTTTGTCTGTATTTTTACAAGTTTTTTTTTTGGTATGTGTGTGATCTCATTACTTTTTCAAGTTCCATTGCAAAATTATTTGTTAAAATATAATAATTTTATCAAAGTTGATTCAATGATTTCTTATGGAAGATTTTTGCCAATGGGACCTAGCTCGAAAAATACCAAGTTCGACATTTTTTTCCGGGTCAAGGTGGACCCAATAATAATTTTTCTGTTGATTTCTAAATTCATAACTATAGTAAGCCTGAATGAAATATATTTTTAGAGTTTAGCTGGTGAACCCTTTTATAATGAGTATTTTGAATAATCGTAAGAGATGGTTAAAGTTATATTTTGCTGGTATGGGATTCATGCCAATGAGGTTGTTTCGTGTCGTGTTATATTCTGAATGTTGTTAGCTAACTAATGTGTTCCCCTCTCTTGTCTGCAGGTGAAGCTTGATCGAGTGCTAGGCTTGACAGTACCTGGCAATGCAGCCCTCGACTGTGACCCAGAGGCTGAGCTTATTGCCTACCCTGCAGGGTGAGTTGTTGACGCATTATATATTTATTATAATTATTATAGGCAAGTGCGACAAAGCCTCAGAAACTCACAAGCGCTCCTGCTCCATGTACCTTTGCAGTACGGATCGTCAACAGTACGATCATTGAGCATGGTACTAACTAAACTGGTACCTTAGCACGGCCAGACTTGGGGTGTGTCTGAATTATGGTTCAGGTCCAGGTCCAAGTCCAACTCAAAGTTCTATACAATACAAGCCTACAGTAGAGCTGCCTGCCGGGCAAAGTCAACACTACCTTAAGTATAGGGTTAGGTGTGCATTCGAGAGTCCTCTGTAAAGTATTTGAGTAATAAAAACTATTTGTACGTCCAGTAAAAACAATTAAATACGTGAGAAAAACAAACAAAACTTAAAAATCTACCTACATTTTAATATGCATTTGTTTGTTGGTTCGCTCATTGTCGCTGTCGGCCATTTTGAACCGGTAAAACGAGTGTACACTTTCGATTGCTCGGTCCATTTGACAACTTGTACCAAGAATGTACCTACACTAGAGTTTTCAGACAGTACTTCATACGCCATTGACAGAGAATTAGTTCATTCAATGTTGCTATAGACCCCGTGGACTTGAATTTGGACCTAGACCTGGACCTGGACTTGACAGAAAGTAGAACATGATATAAAATGTGGACCGGTGCCTGCAGTTGTAATGTTTATGTTAATCCTCATTCTACGGGTTTATGACATCGTAAAGAACTTTGCACTGAACGTTAGATTTACTTTCTGTTACAAGTTCCTGGTGTTTGAACAGTCGTAGAAGTCCTCATTGCAATGACGAGAACACATTTCGTAACACTTTTACCAGGGTGCGAATTAAGGGACTTTGCAAGGGGGGATGGCTTAGAATAGTATTTTTGTAGACAAACCGGGGTCTGGGGGAAGCCCCAGCCGCCGGGAGGCGATTTTTTTTGGGGGTATTATTGCCCTTGAATGGCCTTAGAAGCGATCTGAGGAAATATTGGGGGTATTATTGCTCTCAAATGGCCTTAGAAGCGATCTGATGAAAATTTTTGGGTCATTTTGCCCTCGAGATGGCCTTAGAATGATCTGAGGAAAATTTGGGGGTATTATTGCCTTTAAGAGGGTTTATTGAACGATCTGAGGTATTATTTTGAAAGGAATATGTTTAAATTGACGCATTATTTATTAACTTACGAAAAAATCAACTTGATGTTTTTTATGAGATGAGATGGAATCCAGAGGTGGGGATTTGCCATCCCCGGCAGGGATACCTTTCAGTAAAACAAGCCAGGGATAAAATTACCAGGGGGGAAATCCCCCCCATCCCCCCCGTCAATTCCACCCCTGATTGTGACAGAACAATCGGCAAACATGATGTTTACTATCCTATTTGGTATTGCTATTCATAGTAGGACATTATTTTGCAACACTATTTATACAACTGTAATTAGTTTATAATTTTTGAAATGTATTTTTTGTTGTTGGGTCCAACAATCAACCGACATGGAAAGAGACGTGTATTCGTAGGCTCGATCCCTCAGCTGTTTACTAAACCTTGGACATTCCCAACATACGAAGCCTTTGGGCGACTACTAGGATTTCAATGATGTATTTAATTGAAAGTAATAAATAATTTTTTAAATATCTAATCATCCGGCTTCGGAATATGTAAAGAAACCAAAAGAATGGACAACCTTTTACCTCCTCGAGAAGGAAAATGTTTTCCACTCACAAGATGAAGTCTTCGCTGCGCTTATCAAGCCGGAAGACGCCTCCTACTAGTTACAATGCTCATGCCTTTGTTATCCACTTGTTAAACCGCTAATCCCCTTTAGATCCCAGATAGCGCACGTTATGGTAGTTACAGGAAAACACTCGTCAGGTTTAACAGCTAAGTCGCCTTTGGGATTGACGTTTGGGTTTTTTAAACATGTTTGCATTAGAAATTTCTTGCTAATTGGATTAATTTGGTTCGCGAGTAAGTTCGTAAGGGGCCGGAAATTTCTCTTTGCTCTTTGCGGAACTTAGTCGTTGGATGAGCGTAGCGAGCGAAGCGAAGATTTCATTTTACTACACCGGAGAAAAAATCCGGAATGTTTTTTTTTTCTTTCTTTCTTTTTTTTGTATTTTTTTTTGTTTGTCCACACGATTCCAGCTAAAACGATATTCCAATTGCGATGAAATTTTCTGGAGGCCTTCGAAATCTCTGAACTTAGAACTGCCACGTTTTTTAGCGCAATCAAAAATTTTTTTTACTCAAAATATTTTTAAAAAAAAATTTTTCGACTTGTAAAACCTACATGCTTTAAACCGATTGTAATGATTTTTTCACAGAACCTTTATTTTATGAATTAATATATTCATGTGAAATTTGAGCGTAATCGAAAAAAAAATTTTTATTTTTTTCATTTTTAAAATCGCTGTGTTACAT